>CP025644.1:31568668-31672398 GCA_003576665.1 Ipomoea trifida
CAACCCAATTAATCTTGATTAGTGCGTCCCAAAACATTACCTTTAATCACTATACGATGATTTATTAATTAGTTCCTTAATAATTCTTGTGTTTTACTGTTATTTGTACTGCATACCTAAATATATACGACATGAAAACTGAGTTTTCTCTGCGCTGTTTGGGTCGTAGCTGGAAATTAAACCGACCAAATCTTATGTGTATCATATGATTTGTTCCCCAAGAATCTGTGGCATTAATGGATGTATGCATTGCATTGATTGGGAGCCACTATACAACATAGTATACACAATAAATGTATGTATAGGTTTTGGTATTTTCTTAGGAGCATCCATCGATCGACCTTCGTTATCTCCCATTGATCTGTTGCTGTCAAGGGTTGACCTAAGAAATGTAGACATCATTTTCTTTGTGGTAATTGAAAGGTTGGGAAAAGGAAGGGGATTATTGTGATATAAAGTCGGTTTTTAAGGAATTGACGGTCAGATTTAAAGATACGCATTGAGAAATTATATGTTAATAACTATTTCTAGAGAAAGAGGTCACACCAATTATTATTTTAGTCTATTTTGATGATATTGTGTGCGTGGCTAATTTATATTTGCTAGATTCTTTAGCATTTATTCATGCCATAATTTTGAAACTAAAAAAAAATGATTTTTTTAAATAATTCAAATAGAAAGGTGTCATTTTCTCTATTATATAATACACATAATTTTTACTATTAAATTTACCTTGTTAGTGAAAATCGGAAAAAAGGGTTACAGCCGGGCATGGTCACAGTCACTATGTTGACGTCCGTTGATTGGTCCGTGATGGGATAACAGCTGAAATTGGTGTAAAATTAGTGTTACCACATTTTGTTGATTTCTTGGTTTCATTGAAAAATAGTGAGAAAAATGAAATAATAAAATACTAAAATTGGGAGGGGTAGGGTGTGGGGGGGTAGGGGAGGAGTCTTAATTATGGGGGAACGGTCAATAAAAAGTAGAGCGTGTTTTCCGGTGCAAGACGAATAAGCAAAAGCTGATGCTCCGCCACGTGGACTCTTTGTGGCCGTGCGATTACCATGCAAGGGCGGAGATTCCATCCTAGTTGATGAGATTTTTATCGCCAACTGCAAGAGACTGTAGAAGAGTGGAAAGATTTTCTGCACAAGAACCCAGTCCTCTGTTGCAGACAAAAGTATAGTTAGTACTGCCTTCGTAGTGACATGTGAGAGAAGAGAGAGATAGGGATAGAGAGAGTAATCCCCTTCCTTTTCCCAACCTTTCAATTACCACAAAGAAAATGATGTCTACATTTCTTAGGTCAACCCCTTGACAGCAACAGATCAATGGGAGATAACGAAGGTCGATCGATGGATGCTCCTAAGAAAATACCAAAACCTATACATACATTTATTGTGTATACTATGTTGTATAGTGGCTCCCAATCAATGCAATGCATACATCCATTAATGCCACAGATTCTTGGGGAACAAATCATATGATACACATAAGATTTGGTCGGTTTAATTTCCAGCTACGACCCAAACAGCGCAGAGAAAACTCAGTTTTCATGTCGTATATATTTAGGTATGCAGTACAAATAAACAGTAAAACACAAGAATTAATTAAGGAACTAATTAATAAATCATCGTATAGTGATTAAGGATGTTTTGGGACGCACTAATCAAGATTAATTGGGTTGAAGAACGTCATTTTCTGGAACTGTGAAAGATTCTTGAGCCTTTCAAGCGAGCTTTGAAAGCGATGGAGGGAAGAAAAGAAAAATTAAAGAAGAAAGAAATAATGGTAGGTGCTTTAATTTTGAAAGGTTGAAGATGGTGCCAAAATTTCCACGGCATTCGCGAAAGATTTTGAGGGATTTTATGTATGTATGTAAGTAATGTTTTGGTTGAATCTAATGATTGATCTATTACTTGCTGGTTTCTTTAATCTCTTTTCACAGCCTGTTTGGATAAGCAGCATAGGTTTGTTTAACCTCGGATTTTTATTTTATTTTTGTTTTTGTTTGTTTTTGTTTTTCCGCCGACAATGAACAAATTATCAGAGCCTAATTACCATGGAAACTCATGGCTCGTTGAGAATTAATTTTTTTTTTTTAATAAAAAATAGGTAAAAACTTAGTTATATCGTCCCAAAAATTCTTGTTCCTGAGCCGAATTAAGTTGTAGAAAAATATTACAACATTTATCATAAGTGACAATCAATTTTATCCTAAATATTATCACAATTTTACATTAGAATTATATTTTGTAAGTATTATATTACACTTTCAATTATAAATATTACAATATATATCATTATTCATTAGTAACAATTATTTTAATCGAAATAGTATCAAAATTTCATATATAAATATTACAATATCTATCATAAATAACAATTTAATTATTTATTTAAAATTAGTATTGAATTTTCTGTAATAAGTATTATGATTTTAACAAGCAACTATAATCGATCCGACCCGTTTCAAAAGTTAAGATCCGTAAGAGAGTCACACATAAGTTTGACATTTAGCGTCGACTGGGTGGGACGAGTTAGGTCCTTGTTTGATTCGAAACGTGACATTGTGGCTTATCATGGAGTGATGTGGTTAAATGGCTAATGTCTATCTACTTATCACCAATTGGTTTTAAGTATGATATGGTAACCAAATAGTCAAAGAACTCTGTGTTAAGCGTGTTTGACTTACAATAGTCACATGATGGGTGACCCACTGTAAAGTAAGTATAGTGCAGCACTAAGATTAATTAATTGGTATCCGAGCCGAGGTCATGGGTTTGGGTGCATATGCTAAGGACCGAGTCAGGCAACCATGTTGGGAGGGGAATTGTTGGGTGACGGCAGGGGTGATGGCAGGGGTGCTGGGAGGGGGGTTGTTGGGCGTCGACAGGGTGGGCTGAGTTCAGCCCATGCTCGGCTCGAGACGTGGTGTTGTGGCTTATCATAGAGGGGTGTAGTTAAATGATTGATATTCACCTACTTATCACCAATTGATTTTGACTTACAACAGTTACAAGATGGGTGACCCACTTAGAAGTAAGCATATTGCATCATTGAGACCAATTTGGCAGTTTACCAATATGATAGGGGACAACTGGGAGGACACTCCAACGGTTGGTGGGTTGTTAAGGTGAGGCTGGTTTATTGATCTAGCAGGTCAAGAGGCGTACTTCAAATGTCATATAGGACCGGAGAATACAATATAGGCTTTGTATATCGTCATTACGGGCCAAACTCGAAAGTCCCAGCATGTGTGTCATAGAACATTTTGTGTTATATATCCATGGATTGTAATTATGCGAAACTACGCAATACATACATCACCTCGAAGTTGTTACTTGATGATTGTGTCTAGCTAGTGGGACGCGACACTCTTAGTATAGATATTAAATCATCACACCGCTCGAATCTAGATTTGTCTTATTGTAATATATGCATGCTCTCAATAACTAATTGTATTCAAATTACTTCTTATTTTTAAGTTCATAATTTAATATAACAAAATTACCTCCAAAAAAAAAACTGGTCAAGTAGATAAAACGTAATTTTCATCTCATCCAATCACATAATTCTTTCTAGTACAATTTATATTTTCTGCAAGCTATTAAACAAAAACAAGATTTCAAATTGGTTTCACAGTAGTCAAAAGGTCTAAGAAACATAAGGGGGTCAAGGAATAGTGACAACTCATACACAAAAGCCGATTCAATATTCTTGACACAACATAAGCACATAACACCCAAGTAATAAACATATATAATTAGTTTTTGTTGTAATTAAGAGAGTGAGATATATTATTGGATAAGATGTGGAAAGAATGGTCAAAATGGGGTTGGATGTATAAGCTGAAAAAAATGAAGGGGGAAAATAAAAGTGTGGTAAGCAGCTGTTTGACAAGACATAAACTGAAGGAGCTCCATTCTTTAATCACACAAACAGCTTTAGGGGTGAAAGTGGGATTCACACTAATACTGTCTAAATCACGGGTTTATCTCTATTGATGATTAGAAGCATCGTCTTGTCTTAATCAATGCACGTGAGGACGCCCTAATTAGTGCCCCTAATTATTCCTAATCACATCTTAATTATAATAACTTATACTCCGCAATATATATATACATTTTTTTTAAATACGTATCGCACCCGGACCACAACTTGCCTACAGCTTGTTATGCTGATCTTATTGCCACGACAGTGTATCTAACACGCTATTATTATTATTAGAGAGAGGGAGAGAATGACTATATATGGGATAAGATGACAGTTGTTATACCATGGACCAGGTTCATATTGCATTGGTTAATAGTTTCTGACTTTCTGCACATGTAAATAAATAATTTGATAATTGTTAACACATAATATGATAATTACAGGTACAGAAACTGTCAATTGCATTTACATGAATGTGTAAACAACAAATATAAAAAACTTAAAAATTATTTTTAGACCAAAGTCTACAATACAAGGCCATAGTATGACCCCCATCTAAGCATGGGCCCTGGGCAAGGGCTTAGCCTGTCCTTGCCCAGAGCCGACTCGGAGAGAGAAAGAATAAGAGCCCATATAGATATATGATTGATTTTTGGTGAAGTGGAAGTTATTGGTAATGCTATTGGCAATGAGAATTATGGTAATTCTTACGTACCACTAAATTTTGAACAATTTATCATTTTTGTGAAGTTGTGTTAAGATAGAGTTTTAGACTAGTTGAAGAACCCATCAACCCAATTTTCATTGGTTGGTGAGGTGATTAAGTTTGATACATTGCTAAACTTATTTTATTTATTTATTTTTTAATGTATTATATTGTCGCACTCGCATACCTCTCTGACGCTGTCATGCATGGTTTACTATATATCTTTACTTTAATTTTGAAGAATGTGAGACAATGATATGATTGAAATTAAATAATAATACTTTGATAATTTGATTTTTAGGGGCCCAAGAAAATCCATTAATTACTATTTGACCCCCTTTATTTTACCTAGAGACCTTCATCCCAAGACTGCATGCATATTACACTCTACCTAATACTGTAATTCTCAGACAAACAGACAACACCATCTTCATCTACAAGTTATATTTAAAAGTTACGTTTGACTTTTGTCAATATCTCTTTGATCTAATTTGTTGTATAAGATCTTCTAAATATAATTTACGATTTACTTATTATTAAGTGTGATTTTTTAATTATTGTACATAGTAAAATTATTGCATGCAAACTCTTAGATAGTTAGAATTAATTTTTCTAGTAAGAAAAAAAAAAAAAAGAGAGGAACATTCACATGAAATGTGGTAAAAGCCAACAAAACCTTTCCTACTTTATCTCGAAAGTATGTCGTCCTAAATCTTAATTAATTTAATCATTCTTAAACGTAGTAATTAATTAGGCTTTGTATTTGCTGAATTTCACGGCCTTTACACTCCATTATGTCAACTAGTAAGTACATGTTGTGGATCTCTAAGCATGATTAATACCACAATATTATCTTGACCTTATTCCATGTCTCTGCTTTTGAAGAGCATTAGCAAATCACTTTATTATTTTCCATCTATTATCTCTCTCTCTATATATATATATATATATACACATATACACACACACACACACAAAATTTCTAGGTTTATAATTAAATTATACGAATAATTTTTTTACATATAGACTTTTTAGGTGCCGATAGAATGTCGATGAAATCATTACAATAATAGATATTATTTTTAGCCATGTAAAATATTAATTTTGTTACAATGTAATATCTGCTCATATAACTTCAAGCTACTTTTTCAACTTACTAATGCACAAAGAATCAATGTTGCTCTACTGAGGATTGAACATATGACCTCTCGTAGAGGCTCGAACCTATAATTTTATATTTGAAAGAGTTATTTCATGTCATTAAATCGTTATTTGACTCTTTAAGCTATAATAGTTGGAGAAAATATATTGGTACTACAATATGTTTTACAAATAAAAAAGGAAAAGGAAAAAAATTCAATTAGGATAAAACAAAAATTGATGGAAAAGCAAATAAAGAAAAGAGAGAAGAGAAAAAAAGGGGATGTTTTTCGATTCCCAATGGATGCAGTAAATATTCTCGAGCCCTGCGCTCTCTCCCTTATCCTACGTTGACTCTCTTCACTGTTAATCCCAAACACTATTTTTTACTTTGTTACAATTTTGCATGAGATATAAAAAAAAATGAAATAAATAAATAAAATAAAAAAATCATACTCCCTCTGTCCCATTTTACCTGTCTTACTTTCCTTTTTAGTTTGTCCCAAAATGTTGTCCTCTTTCCAAAATTGAACATCACCATCATTCTACTTTTCCCAATTTACCCTTATGACTTTTGCATTCTTTATTGCTTTTATTTCTAAAAGTAAAAAATTGAAGGGTATAATTGGAAAGCACATTACCTTTACTTTAATTTCTTAAAAAGCGTGTAAAAAGCAAATGAGACATCCATTTAGGGACGGAGGGAGTATAAAATAAAGAGAAAATAAATTTGTTGGCAACAATTATGTGCTAAATGTGAATATTCATTAAGTTATATGTGCCTGAGGAGTGAGGAGACACCTAATGTAATGGCATAGCCGCATAGGATAGTTTTCATGATCTAATATATACATGGTGGCATAGTGCAATTTAAAGAAAATTGTGTAATCTTTTAAAGTATTTTGTTGTATTTATATTTTATATTTGATAAAATTATACTCGTTTCACTATAAATATTAGGTAAAGAATGTAGTATAATACGGTAGAGTAATAATTTTTTTTTTTTTATAGTTTGAACATTATACCTTCGATCATACATATTATATTACCGGTAATTGTTTAAATAATGATTTTATTATATTGTAAATTGAATACAATATGGGGTATATGTGAGTGGATGAGAATGAGGTTCATGAATTAATTTTCTATTTATTGTATTATGGTAGTTATTTGCATGCTCAGTCAGTTTATAGTTTCATAACAATAAGGTAAAAATGATGAAATATATTGTCTTCTTGCTATTGTACTCTCTGTTTTCTTCTCTTTCTAGTTGATTTTTTGATTCGACGAAAACATTATTTGATTTATAAAAACGTTCGCAGCAACTATTTTTTGAGCAATTTGCATGAAACCAACCTTGTAATCCTACTGAGCAAATGACCACAAAGAGATCAATCAACTTACATTGTCCATAACTGATCGGTTCAAATCAAGAAGGGTATTAGATAGTCTCCACAACATCTCAAAGAAAAACATTCTAATACCACTTTAGGTTGTATGAAAACCCCAATACCCAAACCCTCATTAACTAATGCATTATTACAAGTAGTTCAAATTTCAGCATCAACTTAAACCAATGAGGAAGCAAACATAGGGTTGAATAGAGTGCAATGTTGTGGTGGGATTTAGCAATAGAGAGCAAATAATTAATCAAATAATTTTTTAATTTTGTGGGTTAAAAAGATGCATGTCACCTATCACATAGAATTCAATGAGATTTAAAGATTAAAAACTGTGGAAGCTACAAGACAAGAGAAGAGAAGGCATCGCAATTGTGGGTGGAAGATGATAGATGGATGGATATGATCCTCCTATAATATGACACAGAATTTTTATTCATAGATTTTGTAGCCTTTAATGTCGACATTACTAGGGTTTTTACATAGACTATGTTTTAATGGAATATGGAAATTTATCTTATTCACATGTCTCCGTCGTACGGAACCATCTAATTTCCTGTTTGTTTTAATCTTTTTTTATTTAATTAACAAGTGGATTTGTAGAATTGTAGGATCTACGAAGAATTAAGAAAGAAAAGTAAAATTTAAAAAGCTAGGAAGAGTTGGGGACAAAGCATGGTCCCCGTCATATCCTAGTCATCAGATGGTGGGTCCACTTCAAATCAAGAGGGTCCCACTGCTCTCCATGTGCTTAACTTTAAAAAAAAATATTTTCTCCAAACAATAATTACCACACAATTAATTGAGATTGTGTATATAAAATTATATAATGACTGCTAACAACTTGTATAAATTATATAAAATAATAGGACTAAATCTCCTATGCAGAATTGCTCCCCATGAGGTTGACATGTAGCTATGGGACCTCACAACCTTTTAACATTTTGATATTCACATTAAGAGTACACTAAATAAAAATCTATTTTTTTTTTTTAAATATCTGGTTCGCTCAAATCAAGAAAGTCAATAGATATAAAAATCTAGTTAAATACGTAGTATCTTATTACTCGTATCAAAAAAATCAATAAATAGAACTCCCGCAATTAGTCAAAGTTGAAATCTTATGGTTATCAAGTCAAATTACCAGTCATTTCTAATCAATAATGATTAGGTGAAAGAAGAATTATTCTTCGAAGAGAAGTACATATACATGATCAAGTAAAAGATGAGAGAACATTAGGTTATAAAATGATGATGGGCATTAATAAAAGGGGTGATAGTGGCTCCAAGATCACATGGCTACCACCAACTTTAATTTCTACAACCCTAAGCTCTATGGGTGTTTTAATGAAAACGCTTTGTGTAGAGTAGGGGCTTAGCCTAGAGTACAGCTTGCATCCCGGCCGGCCGGCCGCCCAATCGGCGTGGCAAAGATGGGCTTCCTATGGAGTAAAAAGCACAATTCTCTTTCTCAATGTAATAATCACATTACCATCCACAAATACCCAAACACCTTCTCATTCCTACTCCGATCCCACCAAATTGAATCTGTTTCGACTTCTCGAAGCTTAACATCTAACTAGGTAACACGAAAACAGACCACAATTACGAAACATGAGGGAAACGACAATCCTAGACCAAGCATAAGATCTAACTAGGTAACACTAAAACAGGAAACACGAGGGAAACGATGGTGCATTGGCAAGTATTGAATACTAGACCAAGCGAGATGTTAGGAGTGGAAAGTTGAAAATGTACATAGCTTTATTACAATGATGATAAAATCGTAACCGTAATGATAATAATTGAGAATAAGGAGGGATTAAAGGTTTGAAAAACTGACTGCAAAAATGGAAACAAATAATAAACCAGCAATAGACAATCCGATCAAAACCTGTCCTTTTGATATTCCTAGTTCCCAAGGGTAAAGTAGAAAACATCTCAATGACATATATAACCAGTGTGGAATCAGGTATAAGCAAGCTGCAATCACCTGGCCTGAGAGGGAGAACAAAGTATACCAGATGCATCTGCTCCAATCACTGCAAGATCACAAACAGTACAAAGCTGCCCTTCTTGGGATGGAACGAAATGGGTGTAGCAGTAAGGGCAACTGACGTCCTTCTGTCCACGGTAGATGGGGACATAGGTGGCACCGCAGATGACAAAAGGATTTCTGAAGTCATAATTCAGTTGCGTTGAATCTCGCATGTTTTTTTCTGCTGCCTGCAGCACTTGCCGGGCCACCTTGGCCTGGTTTTCAACAGTTGGGTTGGTCTCCAATAGTCGCCTAGCAAAGTTGGCTGCTGTAATCATGTTAGTTGCCTTGAAGCATACGGTCATGGCATTCTGTAATGCAAGTCTCAAATGTGGAAGCTGGAGATTACAATGGGTGAAATACGCTGCCAACTCCTGCTGGCGAGTAGGGTTGTCCTTCATTTCCTTCCTTTTAAGCTCCATTTGGAGACCCAAAACATACTCCTTCACAATGATAACCAGTTCTTTGACTTCATCCACCTCTCTTCGTGACTCAACAACCACCAGGGGAATTGTGTGAAGGACGTTCAGAAAAGTTCGCAGAGCCTCAGAGAATTTCCCTTGAGTTGTCAACCTATAACCAGCTTTAAGTTTCTCTTCCAGATGAGAAAAGTTGAACACAAGGGCAGGTGGACCCCGCACGTTAGGACTTGCTGACTCACTCCATCCTCTCTCAACAGCCACTGAAATCACTGGGGCTGATGAAAAGGCAAGCAAGTAGCTGTGGCTACCTAAATGAAGATCGATGAACAATTGCTTTAGAGGAGAGAAATTCCTAATCCCTAATTGCCGGTTCAGCAACCGCATTGCAGTGTCAAAGTTCCCAGCAGCAGCATGCTCAGCCGCAAGAGATGATTTTTGCACCCAAATCTGGCTCACTGGCATGCCAGGGGTTGGAGCAATAAAAACAGAAGAGCGTGCATTAGTAACAGTCTTTGGAGTCTCAGCTTCAACGGGCAGATCCAGATCCTCCAAATCCCATCCTCCCTCAATTTCTTCTTGACCTTCGTCATCCTCCAGAACCATACTAATATCACCATTCTGCAGATTTTCAACCTCACCAATATCCAACTCCTCACCCCAATCAGCATCAGCAGCTTCCTCATATTCTTCTTGTGCACCTCCATTGGGAATATTTAAAGTACCTTCGAATATGCCTTTAGTGACCATCAGTAAAGGCCAATCTCCACCACCAGATATAGGACTTGGAGGTAGCAGAAGAGAAGCCTTCTTTTCTGTTGGCAATGATGGAAGGTTATCACCAAGTGCTTCAGCAAGACGCTCAGCAATATCACTGAGCCCATGAACAGAGGCTGTGATATAGGCAAGGGGCAGATGACCAGCATTCTCCAATATCTTGACACGCTCACGAATGTCACCAAGGTACAAAGCATTGTGAAACTGACCCATAACTTCATTTTTCACCTCAGCAATTTTCATCATCTTGGATAGCTTCTCCAGGTTCCCCGTTATCAGATAAAGAAAAGAGAGCCTCTCAAAGTTCTTTGTCTTCTGGTATGCATATTCAACTATGCCAGCATTACCTTGCCGAAGGGCCTCCACTCCCAGCCTATACCAGTGATCTTTCTCATCTATCTTTTTCGCAGATTCAAGTGCAATCTCAATGTTCCCACTCTCAAGTGCTAAGCCAAAACGAGTCCGTTCATCTTTGACAAAATGAAGAGCAACTTCAGGAAAGCCCTTCTGCTGCAAATACGCAATCATTGCTTGGCCACAGAGTTCTGAGTTCCTTATCATGTTCATTACCTGATCATATCTCTTCCTCAGCAGTGATAGCTTGAAGATATACTCAGTTGAATCGATGATAATCGGACGGTTCTTCCCATCTCGATCCAAGCAAAAGATTGTGTTTCCGTATATTTTTGTTATATAGACAGGGATATCCAAGGTCTTGATAATTCCACTATCCCCATTGGGAAGGCAATACTTGATGTGGGTTAGTGTGGTATATATGAAAACCCCATTGTCATCCCAGGCTCCACTCTTAACACGAATCGTCTCATGAAGTGTGCAGCGGTGCACCAGCTTCTTATCAGCTATAACAATAGAATGCTTGCTCAGCAAAGCTACACTCTCCATGTCATGTGACCAAACAACATACCTAATAAAAGATGTTTGAAGGTCTCCAAGAACAATCCTCTGCTGGAGATCAAAAATAACAACCCTATCCTCAGTCCGACACAATAAGTTTCCTGTCCCAGCGTAAAATATTGCATCCGTAGCAATTGGAAGAGCACTTTTCTTGACAATTTCGTTTTTGAGATTCTTGACTAGAACATTATTGGTGCTCTTCTCAAGCACTGCAAACCTATTTCGAGCAATGAACACAGCAGATCCTCCAGTTCCTCTTTTTGCATCTTGCACAGTGTCCCCCCTCCCAAAACTGTCTTTAGGCACAATATATAGTTCATAAGAACCCCCATCCACGTCAGAGCATATCAAGACAGCATTCTCAGTAGGACTGTATGAAAGGGAGCGTGGACTTTGATTCAAGCTGTTTGAACCAGGCCTACGAATTGGTATCAACTGCGTGTCTTTCTGAGTTGAATATTCATAAACTCGAAGGAATCGATCCTTCACATAAAAAAGAGAATCAGAACTCACTGAAAAAGCAGGTCGTTCTCTCTCTAACTTGAACACTATCATTCCACTATCATGCCCAGCTGCTAAAAGGTTCATCTCAGGATGAGCTGAAAGGATCCAGAACCTGTCATGTTCCCTACGGAAAGTCTGAAGGCCAGTCCTTTTTGTTGCATCCCATACACGTATGCTCTTATCCTCTGAATTTGAAACAATAATATCTTGCCTTGAGTGAAACAAAACACAGGAAACATTGTTCATGTGGCCCCTCAATGTGTCCACCTCCCAAGCTTTTGTGTCTATAAATATGGAATACAGTTAGCAATAACAACATAGATTAAATATATGCAAGTATTTTTAAAATTATATTATATTATATTATATATATATATACACACACACACACACACATATATATACATATAATATAAATCAATTGTCAAGAAAATACTATTACAAATGCAAACAGAGAAAAAGATCATAATGCTCCATATTTCAGTAGAAAATAAACACTGAGATTAGAAGGAAATTCCAAAAGAACTATCCCAACTGGGTCTGATTTATAAAATCTCACTTCCCCTGAATAATACTTCTAGTCTTCTAATGCACAAGCTATACAATAGATAACTAACTTACAAACTTTTGTTGTAACAGAGCCTGTAACAGATGTCCAAGTTTAATCTATCTACTGAGATATAACAAATAACAACACACATATCCCATTTAGTCATTAAGCAGAAAATAACAAGGAAATAAGGTTCAAACTAAAAGCAAAAAATTGAGCATGATAAGTCAAAGATTTCCCAGGGCATACCATTCATTCTCCAAATCTTGACTTGGCGATCATCTGCACCAGAAACAATTAGGGGGAGTGTAGGATGAAAAGAAGCCCAATTAACACCTCTATCATGGCCTTCTAAGACATACTTCACCACAGCATCAACCCCACCAAAGAAGTCCGTGTTCATTTGACTCAACCGCAGGATGTCATCAGCGGGGGAAACTGTTTTTTTCCTCAGGGCACCAATATCCCAGACCCGAACAGTCTGATCCAATGATGCTGAGACAACCAAGTCCTCTTTGGGATGAAATGAGGCACACATCACATAATGGTTGTGACCAGTCAAGACAGAAATACATGTCCGAGACTGCCAATTCCATATCCTGATTGTCTGATCATCACTTGCACTAACAATCCATGGGTACTCATGATGAAATTGAACAGTTCGAATGTAATCAAGATGTCCAAGGAGGGTAAAAAGACACCTATGCAGCTTGTAATTCCATACCTTAATTTTATAATCATCACCTGCAATTATCAATATCCTTATAAATGATTTTTTTAAAAAATGAATTTTTGATCTTCTGAACTGCTATAACTAAACAAGGGAAGCCTGACCCCTCATTCAACATTAATAAATAATAAATTAGCATTTTGTTCAACTAGACTTTGAATACAATGTCTTTTATATTTAGAAAAATGACATACAGAATACATCAAATACAGATCATAAGTTGGTTTATTCCATTTGATGTAGCAAAAATATATAGACAGCCAACACTATCAAAGACACTACTATAGTTCAAAGCAGCAAATAAACCTCCGTTCTGAGTAAGCTAAATGGACAAAGTAATCACGCTATACTACTACAACTCACGACACCGACGAATCACGATAAAAAGTTCAGAAAACCAAACAAACCAGCACGATAAGCTTGCGGATCATGCATTCTACAGTTCCTAAAGCCATGATTAGATCCAGAGCCCACAACATTGTAACTGCAAAGCAATCGCGAAACAAAACAGGAACAGAGAGAGAGAGAGAGCAACAAGGGATCAGACCTCCGGAAACGAAGAGAGGCTGCGATTTGTGAAAGTGAACGCCGCGAACGGGGCCATCATGCTCGTCGAACCGATCAATGAGGGTGCCCATCCGGTAGTCCCAGAGCTGGATCACGCCGCTGTGGAGACTGGCTAAGATCCATGGCCGCTTGCTGTGGAAGCTCAGCCCCTTCACTCGGTTACTCTTCGTCTCGAATTTCGTCAACATTTTCCCCCCACTCACTCCCCCCCAATCCGAGCTTCAATTCTCAGGCGTTCTCGAACGGAAATCTGGAAAATGGAAATCTAGCTAAACGCAGAGATCGAATTGAATTCAGATCTACAATGAACGGTGCATTTTACGGAGATCGGTAGCTCTTGTGAAACCCAGGTTGGGCGGGTAGGCTCACTAGGCGGGTGGAGTTTTCTGAATTAGATCGGGGAAGGCCTATACGCCTATTTCAGAAACTATTGAACAGAGTCCCGTACACCCGTTGCTGCCGGTCGCGGATCTACCCGGTAATACGGGTTTTTTTTATCCTTGGTAAATTTTTCATCTTTTTTACAGCGACTCTTGATAAAAAGAAAACATCGGACCCAGAACGGGCTGGACCGAAGTAATTCTCAATGAAACGTCTGGATAGGCCCAAACCCATAAACTCCTCGGGCAAGCCCAAAACAGTTTGACATTAATAGTATCTCTCACAGAGGAGAAATAGGCTTTTTCAAGAAAGCCCGTAAGCTCACTGTTCTCTGTGGTTTTGTGATGCCGAAGATTTATGAGCCCAATACTTTTTAAACATTGACTTGGATATCATCAGCTCATCTCTGCGGGCCGCCGGTGTAATTATAATATTATTTGAACGGTACGGTAATATAATTCAGAGCCTGTAGAAGTTGATTTTTGAACGCACGCCGGATAATTCCAAACAGGTCGGTTTGTCTCCTCCATTTAGCTCAGCCGCGGCGGCGGCCGTAAAAATGAGGTTTGCTAAGAAATATAATAACAAAAGAAAACTTCAATTCTTAAAAATGAAAAGAAAGAAAAAAGTTACAATTATTGGCACAGGATTTGAATTTGAATTCATTCGCAGCCGCCGGCGCCGTTACAATTGGCATACGTATGGAACGGATTAAGGATACATGTTTCGACTCCCCATGTGATAATGGTCTCTCATCAGTCGCCTATTTTGAAAATCCTTCCCAAACAAATTGGTGAGTGAGTGTATTCTTCGTCGTAATAATAATAATGTTAAATATTTAAAATAATAGGACATTAAGATAAGAGATTTTATTAAGACCCTAACTGCAAATTGTGCATATTGTGGGTACGTGGTGGTGTCGGCTATGAGAGTAATTGGCTGCTCCACTGCTGTAAACACGAAAAATTACATCTATTTTTCATTGACCACACTTTTATTTTTTCCTCTAATCAAACACGTATAATCGCCAAAGGCCTTGTGGTCAAGCGGCATCCGATGTACACTCCCATGTGGAAGGGAGTGGGTTCGAGCCTCAGTGGAGGCATCTGTTGACTCTTTGTGCTTCAGTAGGTTGAGAAAGTAGCTATGAACAGATACTACATTGTAACCGAGTCAGTAGAACTCAAAAGAAAAAAAAAAAACACGTATAATCCAAAAAAATGATTTTCAGAAATTATTTTCCAGGTTTCCAAAAATACCCTAACATATGTTTGGACTACTGAATAAAGTGGTCATTTGTCTTTTAGTAATTGTGGGCATAAACCTGTACTCAACCACCCCACAACCACACAGCATTAGTTTCTTAGGTGGCTTAATTTCGTCAAACGTTATTGCAATATTTTGTTGAATAAATATGCAAGTTGACTATTTGGATCCAGCAGTATACTGTTTCTTTCACTTTTAAGGAAAGAAATCTAAAAGGCTCTTTTGTTGTGTTACATCAAAAATGTATAACACGTTCAGCAGTTCGGCCGTATAATTAAGATTTTCTGTATACTTTTTAATTTGAAGCAAATTAATAAAGATGTATGATAGTTCACTCTAAAGAAAATTTTTATAGTGATTATTTATATTCACCGTTAGAGTTCGAAGTCAATGATTAGTTTTTTTGTAAGAATTTTTTCTCGCAAGTGAGAGAAGGAGGATAAAAAGAGGATAAAGAAAAAGTAAAATATCATTAGATGGTAATGTGAACCCACCAAAAAGAAAAGACTTTGATTTCAGTTACAAGAGATACTTTTCTCCTCTCTCAACTTTTTTATACACAAAAATCTGAAAAAAAATCAGTACTTGCTCTTATTTATATGTTGGACCGTTGAAATAGCTTAGAGTTAAAGGTTAGTAGTATACCTAAATATATGTATGATACACGTGATTGTATCATATACTATATATAGGAACGACTAATAGTATTTAGTATAGATCATGGTATCGATATCTATTGAAGTTGTTCATTTTCCATGTATGTTAATTATAAGAGATTCATAGTAAATATAATAGGCCAATCATAAAAGGTGGCTAGTAGTCAACATTGTTGTGTGGTCAATTGGTCATGCAAAATAATACTAGACGAGCAGATTCTTTTGAAGATACTTAAGTTGATCCATGAAATCTTAAGTACTCTGATGAATAATGATCTGATACCAAATTAAATATCACTCTCCTATTATTAAAAGAGCTAATATATCTGCAGAGAATATTCTCTGTAGTATGCAATCTGTATGTATATATCTATAGCCATATAATCTACATGCATGTGTCAAAACCCTATTGCCAGTAAACTAAAGTATTCTTAAAAGGGAAACACCTGTATTTTGGAGTTTCCTAAACGAGGATTCAGCGGCAGTATCCTTGTACCATAACAGCAAGGTCAGAACTCAGAAATCAAAGAACCTATTGATTCTAGTAAAATATTATTATTATCTTGCTATAATTGTCATGCATGACGTAATTCAGGCAAATAAAAAAATAACAATTTTATTATTATTAATTATTATTATTATTATTATTATTATTATGATTATTGTTTTGGGAGATGTAATGTGGTAGTACCAGGAAGGCATGAAGCTATCAGCTGAATTTCACGTGGCGATGTCCGGTTTTCATGCATGTTAGTGTTAGCTGCTAGGCTGCTAATAATATGAGCTTATGTGTAATTTAGTACGTAAAAGAAAGGGAAATTAATTAAGGAAGAAAACACCTATTGGGTGCCCATTAATTCACGTCCACGCTAGCGACATTGCCATCATTATTAATTAACTATACCCCACCTTTATATTAATTAATCAATCATTTTCAACCGTCTAAAAAAGAAAAGAAAAAAAAAAACCTTCATGCATTCACATCATATTTGCTTTGAATTTTAAGTAACTGTAAATTTTAAATCTAATAGATTTGGACTTGAAGATCAAAAGTATAAAATTTAAGAAAACGTGACTCCTTCCAACATTAACAAATAGCAATTGGCTTAACCCCTTTGAAAAATACTCCAAAATTTGGTAATTTGAGTAAGAGTAATGGTTAATCATGAAAAGTAAGCAGTAATCATTATATCAGCGTAAAAGTTTACCTTCATGTGAATGAGATGAATGGTACGTGTGGAATTCTTAATCTTATTACTTTCTTATAACGTTTGATAATAGTGAGGATCTTTTGCTACTAATGTGAATTTTATCTTAGTGAACATAAAAGGTCAATCACTAACTAAATATCATTCCCAACAAAGTAAAAGTTTAGGACGTTCTAGGACATCTTATTTATTTTGATTTTAAAATAAGGTAAGCTCTAGTTGGAATAAAGTGTATAGTTATTTGGGAGAAGATTGTATAGTTATATAAAGAGTTAATCATCATTTTGGTCCCTTAATTGTTTTTTAACTGTCAATGTGGTCCTTAGTTTTCAATTTAAATCAATTTGATAATCAAATTATTTAAAATTTCGTCAATTAAACTTTTTCAAGGATCAAAATGATTATTATATTTCTACATTTTTTTTTAATTTCGTCAATTTGGTCACTAAAAGAGTTTAATTAATGAAATTTTAAACAATTCAATGTTCAAATTAATTAAAATTGAAAACTATAGACTATATTAATAATTGAGAAACAACCAGAATAGTAACTTTCCCTTATATAAATATAAACGATCACTTTCGAGGATAACATAATAAAATTTGGACTATTTATAACGGGATATCATTGGATTGTGTAGTTATTATAATATGAATATGTATTCGTCATATAAAAAATTACTTATTTTAATCTTTAATTTTAATCATTAGTCCTAATATTACATCCGGGTCAAATAGCAATATTGCGAACGTCTTTATAGTTATAGTTTATCCAGTAGCGCAGCATGGCGTGCTTATAATCTCTCTCTCTCTCTCTCTTTTTTTTTAAAAGAAAAATGGTCAAACCCTGCCCACAAACCAGTAAATGACCTATAATAGGCGGTCACCAGAGTTTCAGCGAAACTATAGTTAATTGATATGGTAGAATATAAGAAAGAATTTAGCTCAAAGTTGCCCTTTCATTCATTGTTCTTGAGTTGTTTAGAAAGAAAAGGGAGCATGAGAGCTTTAGAGAGAAGATGAGATGGGAGCCAAAAGTCCAAAAGTCCTTTAATTGAAGGACTAATGTCCTTTATATAGGCCCGAAAGTTGACCCGCTGACTTTGACCTTAACCCGAACCGTTTGACCTCGACACGACTATAAAACGAGAGCGTGACCGTACAGGGAGGCAAGATCGATCGAGGTATATTCCCTATCAAATAGCCCCCACAGTCCATGGCGGTAGGTGATGGTCTCCAATTGCCTTCTCCACTGGAAGGCAACCAAATGACCGTCTTCTCTAGTAGTGGAGATCAGAAGGCAACTGGCGATCGACCAAAGTATTGTCATCGGTGGTCAAAGTCTAGATTCTACCCTTACTTTAGTTACTTAAAAATACATCATCTATATTATATGTGATTAAGTAAAAAAACACCATCTATGAATTGTGTATATGCAAATGATTGGATGGCATCAACAACTATGCTTAGCTTATTACTCAACAATAGGTTCAATTAAATAAAAATAAAAATAAAAATAAATGAAATTCCCAATAAACAATACTTGGATAATTTTGTTGCTAAGCTTTTGGTCGACATCTTCATTAATATATGGGAGGGTGGTCGTAAATTAATGTAAAGCGGTAGTATTGTTTGTCTTGACTTTTGATGGTTAGTGACTTAGTGTGATTATTTAATCCATTTTAAGGGGAAATATCAACACGAATATTCCACGCGTGATGTGCATTACCACGTTTTCCCCGTCCCGTATGTTACACAACAATCAATTAATTACCTAGCTAGTACTAATTGCTAATATTTAATTATGATTTAACTAAGAACCGTAATCTAATATATATACCTACTGCTTTTGATTAATTTTGATGTCATCACGTGTTGGTGTTATTACTCCGTACTATTATTGTTGTTGTGTTTAACATTTTTTAAGTAAATTCTATTGAGTCGGTCTCACATAATATTTATTTACTTTTTTATTTATATTTTTTAGGCTTTTCTTTTTTGAGTATTTAATCATGTTGAACAATGAACATGCAAAATTAATTACTTTTGGTCAATAATAAGCTTAAATTTCAAATTTAAGAGCCCTTCATCGCTTATGTCTAAGAAACTAGTGGAGAAATCATGATGTACCTCAACAGGCCAGGCCTACAAGCGTTCAAATGTTTACACGTTTGTGTCCATGATAAGGTTAAATCTATACTTAAAAAAATCTTTAATAAGATTTAAATCCTATAACTACTAAAGAACTATTTGTTGTAGCTTACTTATGAACTAAAAACTATAATATAATTTGCTTTTTACTAGGCAATGATATTTTGATGGGCAGTGCTTCACTTTTAACCCTTGTGTTGGGTTATTATTGACTAAATCAATCAATCAATTTTTTCTTTCCTAACTACAATTAAACCTCACGTGGGTTTAATGAATTAATATTGATTGTCAGTATAGAAGTTTTATATATAATTTGTAAAAAATTTGTCATTTTATTGATTTTAAGAGTATATATGTTAGTGGAAGGGTAAGTCCCTGTGTGTTGATGCTTTGTTGAGGCAAGCCGAGAAATTGCGTGACTTATGGTTCTCTGTTTACGGTAGGGATGCAGCTGCAGCAACTGCTGTTCCGGGAGTAGTTAGTTGGTCTCCACCACCCATTCATCACTTGAAGTGCAACGTTGATGCGGCTCTGTTCGAAGATGGTGCTGGCTACGGGTTGGTTGTCAGGAGCTATACTGGAGCCTTTGTTTCGGCTCATAATGCACGACTTCGTTTTGTTCGGGACCCTTATTTAGCTGAAGCGTTGGCGGTGAAGGAGGCACTCTCATGGATGAAAGCTCATGGTTATACTGATTTTATTTTAGAATCTGATAGTCTTAATTTTTGTTCTAGTTATAACTCGAATTTATTAGACTTGTCTTACGTTGGATTATTAGTTAAGCAATGTCGCTGCATTGCTAGTGACATTGGGAACGTGTCTGTTCACCATGTCAGAAGGTCAGCGAATCAGATGGCTCATGTTTTGGCACGGGCGACAGGTTCTTCGTCTGTCCTAGGGTCGTGGATGTCTGTTCCACCAGCCTCTATTGCTCATTTGATTGATGTTTAATGCATTTGTCATTCTTCTTCTTCTTCAAAAAAAAAGAGTATATATGTTATTACTCAGTGATGAAGGCTTAGATTCTTAGGGTTGATTTTTTTTTTAAAAAAAAATAAAACATATACTATCTTGTAAAAAATTATGAGTACTATATGTTTAAAAGAAATGCATCTTATTATGTTAAACTAAAATCTTGAGTATTAAGTGTCAATATTTTCATAGTGGCATAAATTAAATATGTAAGTGACCGGTAGTGGATAGGGTTCAAATCAAACACACACTTGGTACATACCATATTAGAGTATTTATCTTGTCTCAACTAACAATTTAGACAATTAATTGTTTTTGACACATAACTTAAGTGGTTAATAGTTGTATATATTAGATGCTCATGTTTTGACTCAAGAAGCTTGTTCCATGTTAAGCTGAATGAAGTGGTCATCTTCCTCTCCTTTTTTTTTTTTTCTTGATCATGTGTTGCATTTTGATAACACTAATGAATGAAGTTTGTGTTTTGTTTTGTTTTTTTTTTTGTTTTTTTTTTAAAGAGTATATATTTATTCTTTTATATTCAACCTTGCTTAGACTTTTAAGTTTTAATGTCAAATAAAAAGTATAAATGTTTTTCTTTAAATTAGTAAAACTTTTTTTTTTCAATAAGATTCCCATTGTTTATCAAATACAATATATAATAACTTAAAAATATGCTTTGGAGTTTGGATAAAGTTAATTTTGGCATCTTGTAATTCTAATTAAAAAAAGAATCAAAATAAAATAAGTCAACTTAGGTTTTTTTTATAGCTAAACTACTTGATCAAATCAAGAAAGTCAATACGTAATTATCACGAGAACTCGAACCCTTCCTCTAAAGTTCACTTGTAAATATTAAAATGGTAAATGCAAAGCTGGATTCAAGAGGATCACAGCCCTCAATATAATGCAACAATACTTTTACTCTACTGTAAAAAAAAGGGTATGTAGTTGTGGTTTTAGAGATGTGAAATGACATTGAGCCCCAACCAGCATCTGATGCCCATGACAGCCAAAGCTTTTGTGAGCAAAAATTAGTAAAATATATGCTTGGGGGCCAAACACCCCCATGTTACCCACTTTCCTTCTCTCTCACATTATCTCCTTCATCTACCTTCCCATTCTTAATTTACTCCCCACTATTATAACCCAAACTACTAATGCAATTGTAATATCAAAATGATATAAATACCTTGTAGGGACAAGCGGCATAATTGTGACTTTTCTCTGTGGGGGACAGATACTATTATTTTTCTGATGACGAATAACCTAAAACTATTATTTTGAGAGTGTGCACCACTCGTCCCACTCGTCTTGTGACCTTAATTGACAAAAGACCACAAAAAATAAATCAGTTTAGATTGATCATAGCTGACTTTGACAAAAGACCACAAGAGATAAATCAGTTTAGATTGTTCATAACTGCTTGTAATCTTGTGGTTATTAGACAAACAGTTTGACTAACTTGGAGCCGGAATTCGAATAAAGAACCAATATTCTTCCTATCAGGTTTAAAAACAGTACAGTACTGTTACGTTGGATTACAAGGTGTGTTTGGGATGAATATATTTAGAAAACACAACCATTATTGGTGCAGCAGAGAAGCAGAATAAACTAATCTCCCCATACCTCTTCCAAATAATAAAGCCACTTTCAATTCCCTCCCCCACTACTTATTCTCTCCATTTCTCCCATTTTCAACTCTTCCCCTCCATCCCAAAAGCCCGGACGGACCTTTCTTCTTGGCCGGTGATCCGACGATCATAAACAGCCCGGAGCTCCGAAATGAAGATCCAGTGCGACGTGTGCAGTAAAGACGAGGCGGCTTTCTTCTGTGTTGCAGATGAGGCGGCGCTTTGCCACGCCTGTGACCACAAAGTCCACCATGCCAATAAGCTTGCAAGCAAGCACCAAAGGTTCACTCTTCACCACCCTTCTTCGGAACAGGCCCCTCTCTGTGATATCTGCAAGGTATAAAACTATAAATCCATAAAGATTCAATCTTTACCAGAAAGTTGTCATTTTTATTTGATTTTTTGGTCTGGGTTTAATGTTTTTGTGTGTTTTTGTGTTTCTAGGAGAGAAGGGCTTTCTTGTTTTGTCAACAAGACAGGGCTATTCTATGCAGAGAGTGTGATGGGCCTATACATAACGCCAACGAGCATACCCAGAAACATGATAGGTTTGTTCTCACTGGGGTGAAGATCTCTGCAACCTCAGCTGTGTACTCTTCTTCCCCAGATTCTATGAGTAGTGCTGGTGAATCTGTTCCCAGTTTAAGGTCTAAAGATTCCTCCTCAAACAAGGTTGTTGTGGCTTCACCTACCGTTCCTGCCCCAATTTCAAAGACCACAAACAGTTATTCCAGTTCAAACATGGTAACTCCAATGGGAGTAGCAGAAGTTAATGAAAAGAATGGTGGGTTCATGAATGGTGGGGCAGATTGTTTGACTAGTAGCTTATCAGAGTACTTGGAGATGCTACCTGGGTACCATGTTGAGGAGCTTCTTGATTCATCTTATCCTGATGGTTTGTGTAAGGTTAGTATCAATATTAATATTAAGAGTGGAATTGGAATTGGAATTTCCATATTGATTCATTTACAGCAGACTTTATGATCTGATTTTTATGTTTGTGATGATTTGTAGATGGGAGGTAATGATGTCTTGCCATTTTGGGATACTGATCTTGAGAGCAACCTCAGTTGTATGTCCTCAGAAAGGGCAGGAATTTGGGTCCCACAAGCCTCTCCTCATCATCATCAATTTCAACACAACCAGACCCAAACTCTCCCCTCTGCAACCCTTTCCTTTGGTGCACAGATTGGGTTCAAAGAGCCCAAAGCCAGCAGAAAATGGGCAGATGATAACTCTTTTGCAGTCCCACAGATCAGACCATCTTCCACTACATTCAAGAGATCAAGAAATTTCTGGTAGTGAAGTCAGGAATAGATCAGACTTGAAAATCATTTTCTCTCTAACTTGTTTATTTTTTTTTTTTGGTTTTGGGTCTGTTTTGTTTTGTTCTTTATCAAGTCATCATCTGTTAATCTGTTATTCCCCTCCTCAGCTCCCCCCATGTACTTGCCAGAAAGAAAGCAAGGATCTTTTTGTTTGTAAATATGTTTTTGTTCAATCCCATGATTGAACATAACCTGAAATTCAGAGAATGTGTTCCGGAAGTTGAATCCCAGAGACAGACCATCACAAGTCACATCCTAGTTAACATAGTACACTCGAGCAATTGTATGCATGTTTGAACGCTCTGATTTGCCAACAACCCCTTTTTCATTATTTGCCTTTTGGTCTGAGAATAGCTGAATAGGACTGACTGGTTTAGAGTGTGACATTGAAGATGATCAGATAGGGTGGCCAGTCTGGCCATTTGGGTGTGTGTTTGGGTTATGCTTTCTCCAGCTCAAAAATTCCCTTTGTGGGGCAACCATTTTTTCAATCTTCCCAAACAGATCTCGAGTTGGGTCGAGTCGAGTGGAGGGGAATAGTCGAGCCAAGAATCTGTTGAGGAGGAAAGGGACGAACTTTGTCCACCTACAGATCCCGATCTTGTTTTGTTCTCCATAAACATAATTTTCAATTATAATTCAAAAAAAAATTGACATTTGGTGGATAGATAGATAAGTATTGATTGAGGAGCATTGAAAGATAAGTTAAAATAATGCTTTGGAGCATGTGGCAGCAGTATGCCCATTCTGTTCAAGAATGGAGGCTATCAGAGTTTGATCCTTGTAGCTACAACCTTAAAGAGAACACAAAATAGTATTCAACAAAACCCAGAAAATAAATCTGGCCAAAAAGTACAATGTTGTTGTAGTATACTTCTAAGACTGCCTGTTTTTGACTTTTGAAGCCTTTCACACTACTTTAGCATCACATTCAAAGGAAAAGTTTGGGCTGTCATTTGAGTAGGAGAAAGGTGGTGGGGGTAGGGGGTGGGGGGACTGAAACATGGGAGACCAGAAATGGAACAAACAAGGTTTGATGGAACATGTTCAAGATAACTGTATGAACGTTGGCTTGAAACCGAGGCTTAAAAAACTTCGGCCACTTTGCTTGCAAGAACGCGTTCTCGTCTTTCCACATACCCGACAGGGAACCAACCCGCTTTCCCTTTGCACTCGCCTTCAGCCCAACCATTGTTTAGCACCTTCAATATCAAAGAACCAATCTTCTGTCAAATGGCATTTAGGATTACTATCGACAAAATATTCATAAAGGTAGTGGACAACATGTTGCAAGTTGGAGAAAATGAAAGATAGGTTTGCTCCTTGTGGCCCCTAAAGTGTAGAAACATGATACGTTGCTCTAAAGAAACCCGAATTTTCCATGTTGCCAGGACAAACATCATAGGACGAAGAATAAAACTATCTATCACCCATAATTTTTCATGTTGACAGGACAAACATCATAGGACACAGAATAAAACTATCTATCATCCATTTTAGATTCCTTGGAACGCACTTGAGAGAAAGTGTAGGAAGCAAGTTGCAAGAATGGTATATATACCGACTCACCACACAGTAAGTAACTCGAAGGAGAACAAAACGGAGAGAAAATAGCGGATATAATGACAAGAGAACAATACGAGGAATATACTTAAATCCACCGAATGAACAAGAGCTGATATCAGACCTTTCGTACAACAATGTAGTCGCCAACTGACAAAGTGAGCTCTACATCTGATTCAGCTCGATAGGGATGAATGACCTGCAGAAAAGAAAAATAAGCAAAAGGACGAAGAACAAAACAAGATTACTCCGTTAGTGTATCAAGAAAGCAAAAGATAAATTGACGACAGTTACCTCTCCCAAGAAGTAACTAGCCCCATCTGCTGATGTGTCATACGCTTGAGACGAAAATCCACTGCTAGCTTCATTATATGGCGGTGGAGGAGGTGCAGCATTACTCGTGGGTCGATTGGGAACAGTTTCATTACCGTGACGCTCTGATAACATCTATACATAGCGGTCCAACAAACAATAAATGTGTGCTGCACTTTAAGACAGACATCCTTAGCTACAAAAACATACTAAATAGACTATACCTCTGCCTCGAGCTGATCGAGTATCTGAAGAACCCGTTGATGATAACTATATTCTGCCTCAACCTTGAACGAAAAATATAAGAAAAGAGGGGTTTCAACTTTCAAAATTCAAATAACGGTTTCTTAGCTTGGCATATGGAAGAAAACTTAGAGGACAGTATTACCATGGCTATGAGTCGCTGAAGGGTCAATCTTTGTTGTTGAGCTTCGACAGCAGCCATTGCAGCAGAAGCTTCTTTCCCCAATTTACCCATATTTGACTTTAGTTCGTGAAGCTTTGTTTCTGCAGATTCCAACTTGGACATATAATCTGGATTGCCATTAGATTCCCTCGCTTTAGCTTGACGCCTGGAAACTTCAATAGCCTGGCCAGGCCGAAAGAAGGTTACCAATGGAGATCACCAACTTTCCGGTAGAACAAAACGCATTAAGTTAACACACACGATGGACTTCGGAAACTGACTTTTAATCCAAATGTTACCTGAGATTCAGCTTCCTGCCTCACTCTATCATACCGCTGAGCAAGATGTCGAGCATCCTCCAAAGGAGCTCCCACAACCATTGCTCTTAAAGGCTCAGCAACCTGAAGTGGTGAAAAAGAATCAAAACAGATTTACAATCACGCTCACCAATTTTCACGACAAAAAACAATTAAGGATAAGAATCTAGTATAAATTTCTAGAAGACTCGGGACAGCACAGACTACTAGTTAAGGCCACCAATACTTAATTGATGCTTATGAAGCAACTATCATGAAAGATTTGAAGGCAAAAATCAGTTCAATAACTGTCTGAATAAGATACACTCAAACCTGTGTTCCAAATGCCTTGAGTAGATTATCTTGTTCCTTTTCAATTTGAGCCCGAGCTAGGCTATAACTTAGTGCAGCTTTGGATAGTGTACTACTGCTGGTACAAGTGTTTTCACCTCCGTATTTTCTGGCATCTTCAGACAACTTGGTACCTGTAAAGAAAGTTAGACATTACTATATTATTACCAACTGTTATGATGTTAAATTTCACGATATCAGTAACTCACCAATTTCAATTTGCTTTGATCCAGTGACAATGTAACCTTCCACACCTCGAACAATATCCCTTTGGAAGTGCTGTCATCGGCAAATAGCATACACCAAGCAAAAGCGGGAACGAGAAAAGGAATTAGTAAATTAAAGTAAAACCTAATTCAAGGAGAGAAAATATTACAACCTTTCCAGCACGAGTAGAAATGTAAAGCTTCTCAAGTCTCTGATGCTGCTGCAGCTCTGCTTCATTAGTGACACCATTGTCTGGGCCTCCAAGCCCACCAGAAAACCTCTTGAACACTTCCTAAAATGAAAATTATGAATATCTAAACCTTTATCCTCAAAATCTATACTCTATAGAGTCATAGAGAGCACTATATTCCATTAAAAGTATTAACTTTTTCTTCTTCTTTTATATCACCTCTATTAAGTCTATTAAGTCTTGTTTAGATATGCTAATAGAACACATTATCCACCTTAATCCATCAAAATGGAAGGTTAACCAAAAAGACAGAACCTTTTTTTCTAATGAAAAATATAAAAGATTCGATTGAAATTAGGAAAAAAAAACGAAATTTGAACAGAACAATCCATAGCTAAGCTTCTTCTAAATCAAATTCAGGAACTGAAACTAGGGTTCATTGTCTATTCCTATACACATGCTTATACAAATTACATATATATATATACACACACACACGCGATCGCTTGTACCTGCTGTTGTTTAGCAACCTGTTCCCTGAGCTTCGTAGCTTGCTTCCTTATTGCTTCCATTTCATTCCCAAGAAGGAGAGAGAGAGAGAGAGAGAGAGGTGAGCTTTTGATTGTGTTTCAAAAATGTCTGAATTTCTGTTGTCATTTTCAAAACTGAGTGGACTGTATACTTGAGATTCAACTGGTCTGTATGATGGTCCCACCCAGTGGTGGGCCCTCTCAATATTTGCCATGATTTTTATTTTATTTTCTTTCCTTTTAGAATCAATTTTCAAGATTTATTATGGCACTGAAATATACTTATAAACATTAACAATTACTAGTTGATGAGGAAATAAATACTCCCATAATAGAAGATTACGAATTTAATTCTTGTCATTATATTATCAACCAATTATTGATGCAACTAATACTGATTGTAGATTTTTCTCGTTATCAAATTTATAACTTTATAATATTATCAAATGCTACTAGTTGGTATATATTATGAATCAAAGAATGGTAGGGAGAATTTTATATAAAGTAGATGAATCTGGTAGCTGAAGTTTCCAATACAGAAGCGGAAAACAGGGAGGCAGATAGATGATGAAGCATCCTATAATGAGTGGTTATGATTTACCTGTCACGCTGTTAAATAGATCTGGGCAGTTTTTAATTGTAGAGTTGCCAGATTTCTTTAGTTAAGAATCTGCAACAGCTATCTGTAGTCAAACTTGTTGCTGATTCAAATAAACTTTCTATGAAGTGGGGTATATTCTAGACAACTGTTGACAATTAGTTTGAAAGTTGCCAACTTTTTATTCAAACATGGTTATGGCCGGACAAAACTGTTGCAGAGAGGGATCTGCTTCGCCGGGAAAGAGAAAAAGGGATTCCGTTGCCGGGAATCGAACCCGGGTCTCTCGGGTGAGAGCCGAGTATCCTAACTAACTAGACTACAACGGAATTACGATGTTGAGTCTTCCCAAATTGTAAACATAGTTTCGCCGAACATGAACTGTTGTAGAGAGAGGTCTGCGTCGCCGGAAAAGAGCAAAAGATATTCCGTTGCCGGGAATTGAACCCGGGTCTCTCGGGTGAGAGCCGAGTATCCTGACCAACTAGACTACAACGGAATCACGTTTTTCAATCTTCCAATCTTCCCAAAAAACAGACTCGCCGGACATGAACTGTTGCAGAGAGAGGTCTGCCTCGCCGGGAAAGAGCAAAAAGGATTCCGTTGCCGGGAATCGAACCCGGGTGAGAGCCGAGTATCCTAACCAACTAGACTACAACGGAATCACGTTCTTTTGATCTTCCCAAAATTCTTTCCAGCTCTCACGTGCTATTATCCCACATTTTTTTTTTTTTCGTATGATTTAGAAACTTAATGCTACTATCAAGTACCAAGAGTATGCATACATGAAAAATAAATAGTACGAGAAAAAATCAAACTCAATCAAAAAAATATTAACAAGAATCAAACTCACGATATTCAAAGTGCAATAATAATGTTCTACATATTTTGTGTGTGAGCGCAGATATGAAAAGACATTTACTTTATAAATAGTCAATTCTCTAAATATGATTCAAAAAGTTAAGGATGGTTGGATAAGAATATGCTCACACGAGTAGCTCAATAGGTTTCTGCGTGATAGATTGTAAACAAGGATGCATGATCGGAAATTCTATCAGGCTAGAGTGTGAGGGGTCCTTGTAACAGAGTGTTTTTGTGGGCACGACAAGGAATTGATGAAAAGAGAGGTTTGGCAACAGGAAAAGGGTAATGGAGAAGCAAATGTGAAATGCCAACCAATCTGAATTATTAAAATCAGGAGATTACAGATCATCATATGTCAAGTAATTAAAAGGTTTCCGCAATTGTAGTTAGACCAATTCTTTTTTAATGTAGTAGTAAAAGGACTTTAGCTTTTTATATGATTGTAATTGTCATCTCACCAGCTCATCACCACTGCAACTAACAATCCGTTAACAAATCATAATAAACACTATTATGCTTCATCATCATCATCATCACTTTACACTTCAAAGAACTTCATCCCCAATTCACATCATGTCTGCAAGAAAATAAAATATGAAAATCCCAGAATGTTTCAGGTTGAAAGATCAGAACTTTGGCACACAGATCAATCATTTTCACTTTTGATAATTAGGTAAAAAAAAAAAAAAAAAAAGGTGTTTACACAGGTAAACTTAATGCAGAGTCAAGATCAGAGAAAGGTACATGGTTCAATGGAAAAATGAAAACTTTACACCATCTGATCATACTAAAGAAACAATTCATGGACCTTCTAAGGAGTTAGAAGAACGAAAAGAACCCACCCCGAAAAGAGCCACAAGTTTTCTACAGTGGGAAAGACAAAGAATGGATTATTGTACAAGAGCATGAATCCACTGAACTCGAACAGCTAAACACGATGCAGAAAAGAGTACACGAGTGTCCAAAGATGCGAACTTGACTAGCCTAGCTGGTGGTAGTTGTGGCAGTGGGAGAAGAACTTTTCGATATACCAAACCACATACATTTATCTTTCACTGCATCAGACTCACTCGCATATTCTTTGAATTTATACTCGTCCTGCTTGCAGGTGGGAGGTACTTTTCCTTCGCTGTAACATTGGCTACACAAGCTGATGTGTGATTTCATTTCCTTGAATCGTGATCCAATGATAGGGTAGCGGCAAGTTGCACAGCAATGGCTGCCATGACGATTCCTGTCCCCAACTTCGAGCTTCAATAAGGTGTTCATAATACCAAAACCCCAATCAGGATCATCAAACATCACGAGGAACTCTTGGAAAGAGACCAGTGAGGTGTCGACTTCCCCATGAATTTCTAGAAGCTCACTAGCCCCGTGGGAAGGAATGTATATGGCTCTCAACAGCTTGATGTACCTCTGGGCATCAGTTTTCCTAATTTGTGTGCCACCCTCGTTCACAGGCCTCCACAGAAGCGCATCATACACTATGCGTTTTCGTTTGTCAGGAGTTCCTCCACATAAAGGGGCAAGAAGAGCCAAAAACATGCCCAAATCCACTCTTCCTGATTCTGAATCGTCTAAAACAGAGAGGATTTTCTGGTTTATGGCTTTGACAGCCTCTACAAAAGTTTCTGGCTTCAAGAAACCAAGTAACTTGCGGAGAATTTCCTCTAGTGAAGCCTTGCGTATCGATTTCTCAGGTGCACCGCTCCCTGAATAGGAGACTGGTACATCAGTTTCATTCATTTCCTTCTTTAAGGTTTCAACATCACAACGTTTCAGTCTAGTAATCCTCTGAAAAACCCTAATATCAAGAGCAGTGGCTAACTCTGGCCGTAACGTAGTTTTCTCACCAACAGTCTTGAATTTCGAAGGTTCCACAATGACAAAGGCTTCCTCCGCATTTCCACTTCCATTCCCCTTCAACCGTCTTTTCTGAAGCTGTTTCAAGTGTGCTATCGCATCATGCAATTCCACTCGGTTTGTCATCTTCAACGCTTCCTTCAAAGCCTTCTTAGCATCCTCGTTTTCACCAGCCCCCAACAACGCCACGGCCTTATTCAGCTGTGCCCTCCAGTGGTTCGGCCAAACAGTCAAGACCCTCGTGTACATCTCCGAAGCTCTCTGGTACCTCTGCATATCCATATAAAGTCCACCCAAATTGTACAAAGCATCAATATGGCCAGGTTTCAAATCAATAGCTCTCTGAAACTCCTTAATCGCATTATCATCATCCCCCATGGCATGCAAAGCAGAGGCGAGATCGCAGTGCGCATCAGCATAATCATTTTTCATATAAATAGCCTCCTCAAGTGCCTTAACAGCAGCCTTATACTCACCCACACCAAAAAGTGCACTACCTAATAGCTTAAGAGCCCTAAAATGAGTAGGACACAAAATTGCAGCCTCTCTATAATGCTCACAGGCACTAATCACCATACCCTCACCTTCAAGAGCAATTCCAAGATTCACATGGATTTGAGGAAGCAGATAAGCCCACTGATTCCCACCGGCTTCTGCAGCGTCTAATGCAAGAAGAAACTCTTCTTTCGCCTCCCCGTGCCTCGAGAGAACATACAAACAATTTCCAGCTCTGAAATGAGGTCTCACATCAGCAGGCTGCAATTCACAGGCTCTCTTAAAGCTCACCAATGCCTCTTTAAATAATTGGTGATCATATAAAACCCTACCTAAGGCCATATGGCCATCAAAAGCTTCTTCCCTTGACCTTGCCCCGTCAGCCCTAGACCTCAAAACGCCCAATTCTTTGACAAAAACGGCGTAATCGTGCCCCGATTCGTCCCAAACCACCCGTTTATCGGAAAGCTCGGAGGAAGGTCCTAATTCCCGGGACCAACCCGGGTCGGAGTACACGTCGGAATTGTCATTTTTTAGCTTCCCATCCTTGGACTGCTTAGCTTTGAGGCGTTTTATGAGGATTTCGAGGTCGTCAACGAGTTTCCAAGTATCGTCGAATACTATTCCGTGGTTAGGCGAGGCCGCCCAGGCCGCGGTTCTCTGTTTCTTGTGCGGCTCCATCACTCGCTCATCGGCAATTGACGACGACGCCCCTTCCGAAGCCATAGAAATCCCGTTATCATTTTCCGGCTTGAGTTCGAGGCCCAGCGCGTCGAAGTCACGGTCGACGTCGCCAGCTCCGTCATCGTAGGTGCGTAACAGGCCGTCGAATGTGAGACCCTTCTCGCCGTCGATGAACTCGCCGTAGGTCCTGAAAACCTCGTCAAGAATGGCATTGATTTGCTCGTCGCTGAACTTGACCCGGGGGTTCACGGCGACCACCAAAGCCGCCATTTCCTCCCGATTCAGACCGCCGTCCCTGTTCACATCGAATTGCTGGAATATTCTCTTCACCTTCTCAGATCTGCTCCCCCTCGTCGACATTTTTTCCTTTCAATTAGGGTTTTGAACAACAATTCAAAACCCCAGATTCCAAAGTCCCGAATTTGGAAACCAAAAATTGATAACAAATGGAGGTCGAAATACAATTGAAGATTGAATTTTGAACGAGGGTTTTGCAATAGAATTGGAAACAGAGACGATAGGGTTCGATAAAGATAAAAGATAAAAGATAAAATCTTGGATAAAGAATAGGGCTGCGGAAATGGATTCAGTTGGGATGGCAAATCGGGTCAGAAATATGGAAAATCGTAGAGCTCATTTGTAGCATTGGATCCACAGAAGAATATGAAATGATTGTAGTAAGAGAGATAAACAGACGACTCTTTTTTTTTTTTTTTTTTCATTTTATTTCTGGTGGCTATAATGATGGTTTGATAGGGGTGGTGGGGCATACTTGGATTGGAACAGCAACTTAGCTGTAACGGATTTTGTTGTTTTTCTTTGTTTGGTTATGGTAATTTATGATCCCACTATTATTTTCTTTTCTTTTTTTTTTTTAATTTTATTTTTTAACCATTATTTTATTTTTAACAGTCTAATTTATACGGAGTATTTCAAAGGAATACTTAAGTGAATAGAGTATGGTTTTATACATAAAGAAGGTCACCGGTTCTATCCCAAACTCAAATTCTAAACCCGTAACAGTGTTTTTAGATACAATGACCAAATCTCAATTTGTGGAAAGTCTTCGAAGGCTTCCTTATTTGCATGGTATTGACCACATATTTAGAAATTGTTTATATATTGTTAAGTTTATAGGGTGTTAGAATTCTTTAAGGTCTGGAGGGTGACCCGGAGAGCTTGTATTAGAGGAATCATACTCAATGTACACTGTCAACAAATAGTGGTGATAAGTTTATTCTATCACTTAAAGAAATACTTCAATTAAATTTGTAAGATAGTACTAACCAATCCAACAGCTCGAGACATACTAATCAAACTCAACAACTTGAAACAATTAGTAAACAGACCACTAATACAATTGTAAGGTCAGAAAATCAACTCAGATTCAATATGCAAAAAACACTATTAATAGAAAAGATTTCATATGGTTTTTCCTAAAGAACCTCTACTTGACAAAAAGGGAATTATTAAGCCATGATTGGAATATATGTGGCACAATGGAGTTCATAATAGGATAGAATTTACATTGATGGACATATACACCCATATTATGACTTGAGGACAGCTCCTTCTACAATTCTCCATCCAGATTTTCCACAGGAAAGCTCATATCTTGTAGTGTATGTTGTGCTGTATGAGTCATCGTGTTCAGGATGAGCTGCATCAGTCAGCTGAGCAGATTCTTCAAGAGTTGCTTCCACAATGGCTCGCCGGCCATCAACTGAGACAGTAACACTGTCAATGGTGAGGTTCTGCAGAGTATAGTCCCAAAACCAACCATGCTGTGCGATTTCTGCAGCGCGGTCTGTCCAAACTTTTAGCATCTGACCATCCAAGATCTGCCATCGTACAATACCATTACGCCAAAAGTAAAGTTAGGGCCTCCGCCCAACAATTCCCACCCCCTTCCCCCAAAGAACCGCTAGCCTAGCGGACTCGAACCCATGACCGCTCTGATACCACTAGTTAGGATTAAGCACTTAGTTGCTTATCACTACACCAAAAGCTATAGCCAATAGCGAAGGCGTAAGTTTATTTCCTTGTACCGCCACATTTTCGAGGCAGGGTGCTACACTTGGCTCTTCAAGCTTCCGCCCAACAATCCCCTAGCCATTGGGTGCTGGACTTGGCCCTTCAGGCCTCCGCCCAACAATACAAAACACCATGCACCAATCTCAAATAATATCCAAAGTTTTTCTCACCTCTGACAGCTTTTCAAGACGATGGTCAGGTCCCAGAGCCTGAGATTTAATGTTCTGCCACTTGCGAACGAGGCTTTCAGCAAACCTGGCTTCCATTCTAGGAACTTCCTCAGATACTTCAACATTTGAGGGGCCTGAAGATCAGAGGAAGAAACAAATTTCAGATATACAGATAAACTAGACTGCACTCAGAGCGTGCTCTTATCAACCTACAGATAGAGTAATAGTAATGCAAAACAAAGGAATGGAGATAATTCCCTTCATACAGGATTAGTTACAGAAAGTGGAAAGTGAAAGCAGATAACTATATCATACCTATGCTGACAGCATCAGCAGTAACAGGTAATCCATCATCTTTACGTAGAGTGGAAGAGTTAGCTCTATACGGTAAAAACTTTAACCCAATTAATGTCAGCAACCCAACAGCCACACCTGCAGATGTAATCTTAATAACAGCATCTTTTATTTTTTCAGTAATCATTTCTTGCTCCTGATCATCAGAAGGTGATCTCTCGGCAAAACCAACCATGTTTTCTGGAAAAGTCTCGTCACCATGACTCAGCTCGTAACTTTCTGTAGCTGTATAAAAACTGTTCCCATGCCGTCTAACACTAGCTTCCCCATCACCAAGGGGAATAACCTTCTGCAATGCCTGAATTGCACTAGCCTTCACACTATCAAGCACTGCAGTAGCTTCAGCCCCAATTCTTGCAATAGCCGCAGCAGCAGCCAAAGGTGAACCACCAACTCCCTCTAGCCTCTCTAAATATCTCAAGACCATTGGGTCATCATAATAGTCTCCAAGCTTGAATGTTATGGATTGTGTCTCCCTAAACCTGGGGAATACCACTTCCATCAACCACGTCTCCAACAACTTGCAAAGTCCAGGAAGCAGATCATTTTCGTTGTCATCTCTGGAGTGTTCTACAACAAAGGTTACAATGGATGGATCTCTATATGGTGAATTCTCATTGTCTAAGCCCAACCATGAGCGACATTCATCAACTTCTCCCACAAGAAGTGAGCAAAGGCCCCTCTCTAATGCAAAGTCAATTTCACGATTTTCTCTGACGGTATAGACAGATACAGAACTCCCAAGAGTTACTCTAGTTTGCTGAAGTTGTTGAAATAGGTTATCAGCATCTCGGATGAGATGAGGTTTTTTCCCAACAAAAGCTTGAGCAACAAGTGCAAGCGCAACCCCATAGACTTCAAAACTTTCAGCAGGTATATTACTTGGAGTGGCAACAAAGAGATCAACCTTTTACAAAGAATGAAGAGTCAATACATCAAAAACAAAGAATAAAATGCAATCATCAAAAAGAAAGTGAGAAAGAAAATAGGAATTCAAATTTTGATAGGAGACTGAAACTAATTACCTGCTCTGCAGCTGTCATATGATAGAAAGCTTCATTCATAAAATCTTCTCGTGTAAAACCCCCAGAAATGGCACTTGCACCTCCTCCTCCAACAGCCCACAAGATATTACGCACTCCTTGAAGCCCTTCCGCCCTTCTTGTCTGATAATCATCACCAAGTGGTAAAGCAAGAAGCTCTAGGACACAACGTGGATTGATCTCTTCCAGTGTCTCATCAATTTGTGCCTGTAGATCTGATGCAAGGCTACTCGCACCTTCCTGCATATTATAACTGACTGATAATTTCAAGATTGCATATGCACCAAAACATAATAAGAATGAACAGACACTGAAGAAACCTACAAATATCTAGGAGCAGTCCTTTGCTCTACCCAGGTAGATTTTAAAATGTACATGAAGATTGAAGAGCTAAGTGCTCTAGACTTGATTAAAAGCTAAAAGTTAATCCATAATAATTTCCCACACAAATTGCTTGTTATTTATTCATAAATCATAATCCACCCTGAAATGATAAAGATTAAAGGAGGAAAAAAAAAAAAAAAAAAAGTCAGTACCTGTAGTAACCTCAATGCCCTTTCGAGAAAATTACATCCTTTAACAAAATCTGGTGGAGAAAGTGCCATAACATCCCTAGATAAGTCAACGTAAGCAAGAGCCATTGTTAAGACTACATCTTGCTTGAATGTCTTAGAAAGACGCTCTTTCAGCAAACTTTCTCCAATCTGAAGAACCAGTTCAGTATCGCCTGATTCTTGCAAAACGCACAATGCTCCTGGAACCTGGAAAGCGCACCATACACTCATAAACAGATTTGTATGCATTTAAAAAAGAAAACATAACATTAAACAAGATAAAAATAATAAGAATAAGTATATACACACCAGAATTGAATAAGGAATCAAAAATTACTGAATTAAGTTGAAGGGGATAGAATTATAGAAATGTACCTTATCCCATGGAACTTGAGTGAGAATGGTATCGAACTCATGATTCGCAAGACCTTGGTTGTAATCTCGGCGTGAGCTAGGGTCCGCAAGGGTTTCACAAGCGGCTTGAAGAATCTGGCGTCGGCTAATCAGAGCTTCGTGGCTATATCCATATTGCGGCGGCTTGGAAATGCGTGCCTCGTAGGCTCTTCTTATACCGTCTCCGAGGAAGTGAGGTTCGGCGCCGAGAACTCGGTAGAAGTCTATAGGCAACGAGACATTGCGCTCCGGAATGTCAAGCGGGGGAGTGAGAGTAGCGGTGGTGGTTTTGTAGTCTGGAGGGTCGGGAGTAGAAGAGGAAGGGAGGAATTGGAAGTCTGCGAATAGGCGATCGGCCCATTTGCTGGCGGAGAAGGTGGTGGGGACGCTGCTAGCTCCGCCGCTGACGGCGGAGAAGCGGTGGAGTCTTCTAGCGTTAGGCGGTGGCGCAAGCCTCGGACTGCAGATTCCCAAGTTTAAAGCATCCATTCTGATGCGAGCTCACAATTCGAAACCAGACAGTAGAGATTTTTTGGGATGTTGAGACTTCAAAAGGGTGCCATTTTCGGGCATAGATTTTTTTTTTTTTTTTCATTATTTGGGCCCATATTTTTTCGGTAACGACGTGATAATTTGGGCCCAAGGCCCAACAATTCTCTTCTGCATCGCATGTTACCAGTTCAACAGGTCAATTTAGTTTTCTTTTTTTAATTAAAGTGATGCCATTCGATTTAACATGATAGTTTAGATCATTTTCAATTTTGTTTCAATTTCAGTTCAGAATTAGTTCAATTCAGTATTCAATTCAATTGATCATTAATAACGTTTGGAGTTAATTTTTTTGCTATTTTATATGTTAGCATGTATCCTGTTTCTTAGTTTCGTAAGACTATATTCTAGATTCCATAAATCTATCTTCAAGCCCATGAAAAGGTAAATCGAGATAATCTAACTTGAGACTCAACACGAACAAATTCGACAAGACAACAAAAACAATTATTACACAATTCCCTTATGGTCTTTTATGATAACTGATGACAGATTTATTGAGGGCCGAGGGGAGATCTAATCTACAACAGAACATCAACACATAAATTAGCAAATCTATTAGCCAACCAACCCCATAAGTAATCTTTGGTGAAAGAGAAGAAAAAATTTCACAACCAAAAAAAACAACATAAATTTGCGTAGAGACAAATGTGCTCTGCTCTTCCTCTACTCTGCTCTAGATTGGCCAGCGCGAGAAGAGAGGATGATTCCAACAATAAGTCCGTAGAGAGCCAGAGCTTCGGCAAAAATGAGGATGAGAATCATCCCTACAAAAAGCTTGGGCTGTTGTGCGTTCGCTCTGTGGGAAGAAGAAACAAGACTGTAAGAACCAAGTAATGTTCACCAAAGGCAAAATTGAGCATATAACTGTTAAAAGTGAAGCAACAGATTAATGATAAGTGATGCCTTATAATAACCAGTACAGAAGGCCCAGATAGCAGCTATTTAGAAGCTTTGAGCTGCACAACAATCACAGTATGGGAATTCAAATGCACCTTCTAAAACATATAGACTTCGTTTACATTGTTTTCAGAAAGCCCGAGTCAGAATATCATATTTTCCAATGGCAAAATACATGAGCATAATCAGGAAGTGGGCAGGGCATACACAGACATGAAAACCTAGATACGTGACTAGAGAAGTAACACATAATATATGGATATCACAGTAAATACCCAGAATGGTTCAGAATGGTTCCTCGACTATGCCATAATTCACAAATTAGTCCTCGACTATCAATTTTACCAATTAAGTCCTCAACTATTCAATTCTTTCTCAATAATTCACAAATCAATCCTTAGTTGAGGGCATTATTGAATACAAATTGAATAGTTGAGAACCTTAGAAATTAATGTGCTAAATTGGATAGTCGAGGACTTATTCTGAATTATGCTATAGTCAGGGACAATTTTGGGTATTTACTATAGAACAAACCTAAACAATATTCAGAAAAAAAGATTCAACTAGAAACTTGATAATTTTGTAGCATGGCATCAAACAAATAAAGCTTAAATGCTTAATACATCTCATCATCAGATCAGAAAACACCAGTATTGTTATCTTCGGAGAACAGAAATTAGGGGATTGAATTCAATCAATAATAGCAAATCAATTCACAATATGCAAATAAAACCAAAACGACAAAAAATAAGTGAACGCAGATAAGAATTACCTTACACCTGCATCACCAACGATTCCAATGGCCATGCCAGCAGAAAGGCCAGCGAGGCCACAAGCAAGACCAGAGGAAAGGTGAGCGTAGCCATCAAAGAGGTAGTAGGACTTGGTCTTAGGGTTAATACCGGTACTTATGATCACGGCAATAATCAGGCCATAAATACCCAAAACACCAGCCATAACCACTGGGACAATCGACTTCATGACGAGCTCCGGCCTCATCACACCCATCGACGCCACACCTACCCCACTCTTTGCGGTCCCATAGGCAGCTCCCATACCTGCACACACAAAATTGAAAGAGGAAAAGCTGAAATTCATAAAAATTAAAAACACAATTGGTCGATACTGTATGTAAAAATCGAATCATAGATCCGTGCGAGTGAAGGAGAGATTATGTACAGGAGAAGACGAGGGCAGCAGCAGCGCCCAGGAAGCCAAAGAAGGGTGCCGTCTCATCGCCGCTGAAGTCTGTATAAGCCATCTTTTCAGAGCTTTTCAGCGAATTCGTATACGTCCGATCTGCAGAAAACTGTGTAATTGATCAGATCTGAGAAGCCCTTGGCTCTTGCGATTTGCGAATGGCACTGCACGAAAGATTTTTATTGGCCCTTGTATTGTGTGTTGGGAAAACGATCTAAAATTCTTTCTTAGAAATTAGAATTGTGGTCTTGGGCTTGTCTCGACGACCCTAGATTTTGTACTTGGGCTGCAGTTAACCACCTTATCATGGCCTTCCAAATTTTCACTATATATTTATGTTTCAACTCCAAACTAATGAGTAAAATTTAAAGTCTAAAGTTGATTCTTAATAAAATTCAAACACTACACTTACAGACTTACAGGTGATTAATTTTTAGTAGGATCCAAACTTATGAGTAAAATTTAAATTCTAAAGTTGATTCTTAATAGAATTCACCCTACAGTTACAGGTGATTAATTCTTAGTATGATGGATTGGTCAAGAAATTTAAATCTTAAATTTGATCATTAGTAGAATTCAAGCACTACAGTTACAATGATTAGTTCTTAGTAGGATTCAAACACTACATTTACAAATGCACCGATTGATTAAGATTCAAACCCTACAACTATAGGTGCATCGAGCACACTTCTTTATTGGTCAAGATTCAAACTCTACGGATGTAGATACATCGAACACACTTCATTCCCTACTATAAAAACAAAATTTATAAACTTATCTTGTATTAGTAGATCAATATTTATGGTAAATTTGATGAATTATTTTTTCTATTCATGATGCATGGCAATTTTTTTTTAGTGATGAGAAACATATAATCATTAATCAAGAGTGTGCACTAAATAAACTCTACCTTGCAATTTTAGTTGATAAAAGACTTTAAAAAAATAAATCAGCGTAACTTACCAATAAAGTGACAAACTAATATGATAGAGTGTCAACCATTTATATTCATTAATTATAACTTAACAACTTGATTATAAATTACAAATAAAACCAGTCATATTTGAGGGGATATTGTATCTTTCCCTTTTCCTTTCCACACAGCAAAACTCCATTACCTATAAATGTACACACCACAGACAAAGTGGTGCCGAGTTGTAAAAAAAATCCATAATGAGAAACCTGCAGATTCAATATAGAATTATGCAAAATGGGTTGTTTTCCTAAACTGTTTTCATAGGAAATTATGCCCAGGTAACATCACCAGGTATAATGAGATTAATGTAGTAAGAACTTGGAATGTAAACAAGACAATGTTTCATGCTCACAAATGAGAAATTTCTCATCATTTGTGCATTCAAATACAGAACATGTTCCGTTTTAGTACATGAAAAATGACCATCCACCAAGATATATGGCACCATAGTTTGAACCCACAATCTGAACTCCAGGAAATTTCTGAATATCTGAATCTGCATGAATACGTCCAAGACTCGTATTGGAGGACCCTGCAAATTCTATAAGGTCTCTGGATGGACTGAGGTACAACAAAATTATGTACAGCAAGCAAGAATACAAAACCACAGTTAGGAGTATTTGAACATGCCAGTTTTGTTGACCACTAGTGACAACAAATTCACCATTAAACCGGACTGGTGCAAATGTGCAACCTCAGCAAACTGCAATAGGATCAGTAGAAAGCAAAGGCAGTAACAAAAATAGGAAAACACGCCAACATTTAACTTCCACAGTTGCTCCTAAAAATAAATAAGGCCATTAAACCCCTAACCCAACACTACCAAATGCTGACAAACATAAAAGCAGTATGTGCTAATTTACAATTACAAGTGGGAAGGTTACAGCTTCGTCTCTTCATGTGCAGAGGTATGTGCTAATTTCCATTTACAAGTAACCAATAAAAGCAAGAAACATTGAAGTGTATGCTTGAAGCTGAATCCTCTGGGAGTTGGGGGTCAAAATTCCTTATCAATAATTAATTATCCCAGCCCTCTCCCAATTCATTTTATCCCAGGTTAGGTGTGGGATAAAGTGAGCCCAAACATTGGCATTGGTGTAATTTGAGTGTTCGAAGTAGGTGCCCCACACCTAATCCCCAAAATCAAGATAGTTCAGTTTATGCAGAATAAAATTGTCAATCAGAACTATCCAGAAAAGCTCCCCATATTCAAAGTAACCTCAAGGTATAGCACTCAGCCTCTTATCAAGAAGTGGAGATTTATTATCAAATTGGCAGAGATAGTATAGAGAAAGCACACTTCACAATATACATATTTATTGAGAGAGGGAGGATGGGTGCTCCATTTCAATCTTACACAGTTCGACAGAGAAAGGCAATCCATCACATTTTATTCATCACTTCAATGGCATGGACAGAGTTCAAAAGAGAACTGTTCATTTTACTAATATTACGGAATTATCAACTAAGGAATCTCATCTGCACATCTTAGATGCAGATTGTACATCTAGAATTGTAATCAAATTGTTAGATTAACCATATTCTGTATGCTACTAGAAATTCTTTTAGGCAGATTATAGTTGAAGAACAGGACTTCTCATTCATTGTCATTAGCAGTTATCAGCACCGAGAAAACATTGAGGTTGAAATTTGGGTGCACACTAGAGACTTCTAGTTTCCGAATTTGTACATAAAAATGAATGCAGAATTCCTTAGTATCCCATCTACCTTTTCCTCTCTCACACAGTAGAAAAGCAATATTGTCCTAACTCAATACCTTCATTTGTTTTTCCACCATGAATGAGTCAATGTGTAAGGTTTGGATTAGACTGCATCAGCTCTCAACTTTCAGCAGTTAATAATTCTGAATATATTTCATGTGGCAAAAAACAGTAGTATTACTGATTATCCACAATCTTCACGCAGAGGATCAACAATTTCATGATCCATTCTTATAATCATTTTATTCAATTAGAAATTACACCAAACAAGCACATAGTTGCAGGAGAAAAAGTAAACAGTGCTTGAAGCAAAGAAGAATAACTCACTCATAAAGGCTGGAAGTATGACATCTGAGGTCAGAACTGATCTTCACCTGTGAACAAATAAGAAATGTAAGTCAAGACGAGGAAATATTGCAGGGTAAAATCCTAAGGACTAATACTCAGAAGTCTACATTTGTCCTTATCCACAGAAAATAGATTTTGAAATTCATGTCAGTATAATATGGAGTTGAGATTTTGAATCATTTCTGCAACTGGATTTTCAGAATTCTACTTTCAGTCATTTACATTTATGTTTTAAACTTTCAAAGGCAGAGGAAAACATTACATAGAGGGGGCTATTGAGTATCTTACATTCTTACCACTGAACCACAAATGAAAAGTCCTGTGCACACAAGGAGGCACACTTTGGCACTTGAACCAACTGAAATCCCATTCATCTCTTTTCCTTACCTAAAATCTCATTTACACACTCATTTCAGTTCTTTTACCCAGCACTCATACATCAACTCAAATGTGTAGGAGACCTTGCTGAACCAGAAGCAACTAAGAGACAAAACTGAAAAGTAACGCCAAAAGCAATCAAAAAGAAAAGTATGCGATTCAGAATTGAAATGACATGTGATGCACTTTGGAGAACAAGAATAATCTGCTGTATATTTAGTCATGATAATTGTCCTAAGCTGTACAAATCCCAAAACTAAAGGAAAAGTCAGAAAAAAGTCAGGTTTAATCTATTGCGAACCCTCAAAATGAAAATTTAAGGGGTCTTCACTTTTTGTCCTAAAGCTAAAGGATACAATCTTCAGGTTCACCACTCCAACTAACAAATTCTAAGTTTAATTGGAGATAATCACCATCTCAATAGATGCCTATCAGGGCAATGGGAATGATAAAGTGTATTCGATGGATGATGGACGGGGGCCTTTGCCACCTCAAAAGAGTTGTTTCTTGTCACAATGCACCTATAATGATTGCAATATCTCAGCCGTGCATATAAGGAGACAAATTATCAGGGCTACTGATTACAAACAAAAATTGGCAGGTTTCAAGAAACCCATCTTTTTGCACTGTGTTGCAATCTTTTATGGCAAAAACTTCTTGCACATGGCATAGAAGATGTCTTTCTCCATCCTATGGACTTGCATGAGCACCAAAACTAGATAAAATCATCCTTCAGCTTGGTCGTGATTTTGCACCTGGGTTCATGGCCATATTCCTCTCAATCAACATGTCCACAAAGGCACGAATCTGCATAGTTAGCAACAAACAAATCAAGAGTTTATACACAAATTAGATATAAAGTAAGCTGATCTAAGGAATAAAATGAATAAACATGGAATAGGATTTGTTATTCATCACCAATGGAAAAGGCAATCATAAGGATCCCCAACCTTCTCACATAAGAACAAAGAGGTAATTTTGAGGTACATTATTCATCAGAAGATAAAATATGCCAGTACCTTGTTTTTACGCTTAAAATCTAGAAACTCGTGCACTGCCATTGCCTTTTCGGCATCTGTGGCCTGTTCCATGACCTAAATAAACAAAGACAATAAGTTCAAAAGAAAATCAAAATTATGTAACTATAATTAGAGAACTAGATTGTGTTGAGAGGCAACCGAATGAAGAGGGGGGTTCTGACCTTGGTGGCAGTTTTCTTCATTATCGACTTATAACCTTCTCTATCAATCTTTCTAGCTTTATAAAGAGGCATCAGTAAAGATGCAACATAATCCACAATAGCCTGTTTAATTTTTTCAGCTCCTCTAGGTTGATTGTGTGTTGCTTTAGTTACTGTAACTTGTGAAGCAGAGCTCTCATTAGCAGGCATATCATGCCTTCCCGAAGGTAATTTCGAACTCATGTTTGAATCCTCCTCGTCCATTACATGCATTACCTGGTCATAGAAATCTGAATTAGCGGCTGCTGCTTGACATTGCCACATCTCAATGGCATTGTAATCCTTTCCTAGACTATCTGAACTATCAACCCATGCTCTAGTTAATATGCTGCTGTCCACAGGAGCACTTTCTCCTGAGTGTTCTCTGAAGTTGAACTGACATGCATTCTCATTTGAATGGCTGTGCTGTGAACGATTATCAACAGGAATTCTGGAACCATCAAGGTTAACGCCAGCAGCAGAGAAATCAACAGACCAGTTCTGTACTCTGCAGTTCCTGGAATCTATTTCTGATAAGCAATCCTGCTTTCCTATTGCACCACCAGACCAATTCCTTCTAATATCAGACTCATCCATTAGTGAATATTGTTCCCGTCTAGCAAATTTGTGAAAAGAGGGTATCTTCGGAAGCAGCAATGTTGTATTATACTTGGCACCAGAAGAAGCATAGGCCTGCAATGGTAATAACAATTATGATCAGCAAGAAAACCCACTTACAAAGTAAGAAGACCATATAACAAATATATAAGGAGTAAAATAAATGAAAGAGAAGTAAATGCAAGGCAACAAAATTGAAAAATGGAAACTGTGAATGAAAAAATGGAATTCACATGAAATAATTTCAATTTTCTTTAAAGTCGCAGTCAACTTATGCAACTCTCCATTTCCAAAAAAGTAACAAAGAATTTCCTAAAGCTGCATATGATAAATGTGATTTTAAGACCGGATGTCTTTTTTAATGTATTTTATTCCCTTGCTTTCCTTCATTGTTGTTTTCTTACTTTTCTATTTCCTATCTTCCCTTCTTTCTCCATCTTATGATTGACCATGCAATTTATTTATTGTAGAAGGTTGACAAGCAATCAAGAATGGAAGTGATGAAATTGGTAGAATAACAATCATCCTTACAAACATAACTATAGTGCAGATCAGATAGACAAACCTCAGCAGCAGCACGAGCAGCGGCACGAGCTGCTTCTGCAGCTGCAATAGCATTCTTCTCCTCTTCTGTCAAAGGGAAATTTTGGCTTCCATCAATTGTGGCATTTTGCCTTCCCACTGAACCTTGAGAAATTGGTGGTTTAGCATCTGATTTTGAGTCAGCGGCAGTTTCTGACTTTGCTGGTTTGATGTTCATTTTTTTATTGTTTGCATTCATAGGTAATTGGCTTCCAGCAGAAGTTGGAACTCTCAGGCTTCTTTTATTTTCTGGTGCCACTGCAGTTGTACGTAGAGGAGGTTTTCCAGATGCAATACTAGATTTGCTCTTTGGTGGGATGGTAACAGTTGATTGCCTCAATTGTTTCAGACCATTAGAAGCCTTCTCCTTGCGGAAAATTTCTATCCACACACTAACAAGCTGGCTTGCTATGGCTCGTATATCACGGCTTGTATGCACACACACTTTTTCTTTTACAGTTTTTCCAATACCTATGCGAAGTTGATTAAAAAATATATTAAATTTTAACTATAGGAAACGAGATGTATAGAATTAAAAATAAAAACAAACAAACTATAGCAGAAAAGTTGTCCAACCAGCTATGAGAGTCATGTAGAACAGATGAAAAGGAATCCAATGACAGAGATAGAAAGGGTATACCTGATAAACGCACTGCAACTAAATCAGTTGAAACAAGTACAAGTAGACGAACACAATGGCGCAAGAGTTGAGTCCCATCCTTTCCCATAGAATCCTGTAGAAATAGGTCAAATTGAATAAAGAGAATTTTCAATTATTATGCAGTATCCAATGTGTGAAGTTGAATCACTGGTGTGAAGGAATGACATACCAATATCCAAGAATTAAGTGTAATGAGACCTTCTTTAGTTCCAGCAAATGATTTTAAAACTTCCACAGGAAGATTCAACAATGCCTTGAGCAAATGTAATCTTCCAGGGGTTGTTTTAGCATTACAAAACATGTCCCACAGTAAATCCCTGGTCAAAATCTGGGTGCCATCTAAAGATTTCTTGCATACATTTGAGAGCTCTACGGCCTCAAGTCTCTTTATGATGTCCCTTACTTCACTCTCTTCAACATCCAAGTGTCTGTTCGCATCCTCTGTGGCCTCCACTTCTGCAGTGAAATCAGTACCTGTATTGAGTATATTAATTATCCGCACAGCCTCCCGAAGCCCACTCATCATTGCACCACCAACAGTATCAGGATGCTCCTTGCAGGTAGCTTCACCAGCAAAAAAAAGGCAGTTCCCAACAGGCCTCCCTAATATGTCATAATCTTCTCCAGATGACCCCACAGCAACATAAGAGTAAGCTCCATAGCTGAAAGGATCCCTTCCCCAGTCAGTCACCACAGATGCAACTGGATTGGGTACCCTGCTCTCACCAAAAAGTTTGCGAAGCACCGATAAGGCATGGTTTACATGATCAGATGAACCAATATGTTGACCATCTATAGCAGCTTTTCCAACCAACAAGGCTATAAGGACAGGTGCACCAACGGTTTTTCTAACATTCCAGAACATAAAGCATTGCCCTCTCCGATCTGTTTCTTCAGCAGTTGCACCAAAGTAATCAACTGAGTCATCCCAAAAAACCTCAGGAAACTCCAAAACAACTTTATTAAGAACCCCAAAACCAAGCCGCTGAATTGACAAAGATTTCCAATGGGGCAAGGGGGGTGTAAAATTAATGGCTCCTGCCTTAAGACACCCAAGCGGTACTGTAATCAGAACGGCATCCCCTGAGAACTCTTTTCCATTGGATGTGGAAACTTTGACCTTGTTAGTTAATCCATCGCTGGTTATACTACTCTCAGTGTTATACATAATATCAGTTACAGCATGATTAAAGTGTATCGTTAAGCCTTCTCCAAGTGATTCAACAACAGCACTATAACCCCCTTTAATCATGCAGTGTGCTCCTCCAAAACCTCCATATACATCATCTTGATTCCAATGAGGAAGAGAAACTTCCTTGAGCAATGCTGCGCATCCATACTCCAAGTTTGCAAAGTGCCAATTCATTACCCTTCTCTCAAGAGGACTCAGGATGTCTGCTTTAAGACAATGATTGTCACATACTTCATCAGAGGCAGAAAGCATCTCAGAATCCATTACAGTATTCAATGACTTCTGTTTGTTACCCACATAATTTCTTCCAGAAAGAGCCATGCGACGTCTTTTGAGGGCATATTCTAATCCATCCTCAAGAGACATTTCTGATGCATGTTCCCCCTTCTGAGCAACTAGCAACAACATGTCATCCAGTAAGCTATTGTATTCTGCTTCAAGTGCTTCATCCAGATTTGCAGGAACTTTCTCACCAGTTACAATATCATAGAGAGGACAGTCACTGTTAAGAACTGTCAACTCAAGGCCTAATTGGGCACAAATAAGGGAAGAAGGATCTGGTCTTCTTTCAGTCGCCACATCTGCCTCAATACCGGTAATAATGCTAGCACCAAGATCCACTGGGACAGAGAGAGAGGAACGGTCTGTAAAAACACGCCCTCCAATTCTACTCCTTGCCTCAAGCAAAGTTACATGATAACCTTGACGCTGCAAGTGACTTGCTGCGGTTAAGCCAGCAGGACCAGCTCCTACTATGATTATTTTCTTTGCTTCTGAATCACTATGAGTTTGATTGTGACAATCCCTAGTGTATGGTTGAAAACTAAACGGACCTTTAGAAACCTCAGGTTGCACAAAAGTTATCCCACCAGCCTTGGCATCATTTGGAGAAAGTGAATTTGGATCTAAGACATGCTGCAACTTTTCATTCTCATCTTTGCCAGATGTCTCTGACATAATATTATCAGAATTGGCCAATGTATCACAACCATCTCCCTGGTGGCCATCAGGAGGACAGTATGCATGTTCTGTAGATGTCAATAATTCTGAGGCTGGAGTATCAACAAGCTGCCTATCTTTATGATATTTTGCTGCACATGTTTCATTGTTAGACAAAATATCATTCTGCATAGCAACAATCTCAGAACTCTTAGACTGGCCCATAATAAAACAAACCCCATCATCTGACTCAGCAACGGAAGCTCCTGATTTTTCTGTAAACTTTTCTTCTTTTAATATTTTCAAGTTGTGCTCATGACCGCCTTCAGATATATCCTTTTTGGAAGCAATTCCGAAATTTATATAACCCTGTTAATAAGTGGTAAAGGATTACAAACACAATACAACCATAATTTGCATTGAAGAAAAAGGAGTTAATTTGTTTTCTAAGCATTGAAGGAAACAGCAATCCAATATGAACTTACACACTGATCAAGAAATGTATAAACATCCCTGACTAAAGAAGCATTGGGTGATCCATGAACCGAAGGAGTATCAGGAATTCCACATTCCGAAAGAGGTAAAATGCGACTGAGATCTTTTTTCCAAAGGCTCAAAATGCGGTTCCTGCATCCACAAAAACAGAGTAAATTAAAGTGACAGGCAAAACCATAACAGGGAGTACATTCATATAACATATCATCATACTCTACAATGAAAAGAACTATATTCCTAAAAGAAAAATATTTAGGACAATCTACCCATGTTAATACTTCACATAAGATCAATGCATCCATCCAAGGGACATGTAATGTGTTCATCTAAGCAAATCAAGAGAATTTTAAAATCATTTAGAATGTCTAAACCTAGATTAATTTGAATATACATTACCTTTGAATGTTTGAAAGATATGAGTTTCATTCCAACTATTAAGCAAATTATCAAGTTTGTTTTCCGATATCCATATGGCATTATTTCAAGCAAACAAATAAAAAATCTGAAACTATGCAATAGCATATTATGTCAGCAGTATCGAGAATATTAAAGTTCCAACCATAATACACCGAGCTACTTCTAACATTGTAAGAACAGTCTTATCAAAGATTATTTTAGGCAAACTACTTCCATTTTCCAACTAATTGGGGTCAGATTGTCTGCCAACATTTGGCAACCACACACAAGAGGGTAGGGAAAATTCAGGGGTAGACATTATAAGGAAAAAACATGGCAATAAAAAATGAAAAGAACATGGCAAAATTGACCATTTTCTAGGTAGCAAGGAGTAAGTCTTGCTCATGAAAGCAAGATGCTCCTTAAGGTGAAGAACCATAATTTTATTCCATTGGTATTTTAAAAATAAAAATAAAAAATAAAAAAACTCTACCTGCATTGTAGATATTCCTGAAGCCCACCTTTGCGCTTCAGTACCTCCTTAAATTTTATCTTTTCAATTGGGCCAACCGCACGAGCTTTCAGCCCCACAGAAACAGCTGCATCCCCTCCATTTTCAGCATCCAGAAATGCCAATGAAGAGGGATCAAGCTTTCCCCTTTGTTTGGTTTGCCCGCTATCACCATCTTGATGACTGATAAAATCCTGCCCTTGAACCAGAACCTCCCAGTCAAAATCCCCCTCATAGGCCATGTCCCCATGCCTGCGTTTTTTCGAGTTTCTTGCAGCACGTTGACGACCTAACATTCTATCTTCCTTACTTTCATCAGGCATAGACCCTGTCTCAACCTCATCAGACCCTGGTACATTTGAAGGTGAAGAGGATCCATTACACGCTTCATCTCCAGAGAGATAATCACAACTTTGAGAAAATGCCCCTCTGTCCATCTCATCAAACAATTGGAGGTGATGGCTAATGGAATTACAATTCTCTGCTGCGGCAACAACATTGTTGCGAGCTACTTCTTTAGAAAAAGAATAAGAATCATTACCATCCCCATGCTGCACTTCACCAGATGCTGAAGCATCTTTTTTGCCTGAAGAAAGTGAGGCTTGAAGTGGCTCATCCACATAATCAGTAGGAATTTGGATTGAATCACGACAACCACCGGCAGTAACTTGTTCATATAAGGGGTCAATAGACTTCAACGAATGAACTTGATCTTGTCCAATATCCTTTTGACTATTCTCAGATTCAAGCCTCACATCAGTTTGTAGAGCCATATCCATATTCCCTTTAATTGCTGATGAGCCTGCTAAAATTCTTTTAGAAGGCAATAAAGTTTCACCCATGACAATTCTACTGCTCTCCTGCATTGTATTTTCACCTTGTCCATTCAATGATTCATTATTAGAACAAGACTGTAAATCAATTTTCAGAACAGGAGAGTGGACTTTGTCATCTGTATTTAATGTATGGACATTTGGCAGATTGTCAGAATTAACATCAGAATTCCCTTGTGATGCATAATCACAAACCTCAAGTGTCTCTTTGTTTTCAGAAGCCACGGATTGGCCTAATTTGCAGGTAGGAAGGTCCTTCAAACTATCCTCAGAAGCAGACTCTTGACAAGAAACAGAACGATGCTCTGTCAAATTATGAGTCTCTAGTGAGATGCCACCCTGATGACCAGTAGTCAAATAATCAACTTCATCAGATTGGACACTTGAAACCTTATTCGTACATGCCTGCAAACCAAGTTCAGATGCTTGGGGTATCGTAGCAAGAACTGGATTTTTTAAAGTTGCTTTAGAAGACACATCATCCAAAGTATCACACTGAAATGTAGCAACATGGGGAGAAGGACAATCATGCTTTGAACATGGATCTACCGAAGCATCACCACCACATCCAGGTACTTCCTCCACCAATTTTTTTGATGTCCTTCTGGATATAGACAAGATATCCTCTGAGATGCTACTAGAGTTTAAGTTAAATCCGTCACCAGAAGTTTCAGTTACCTTCCCTAGTTTCAAACATGAAGAACTGCGAGATTTTTTTGACAAATCAGACTTTCGCAAAAAGGCAGACAATGATTCTTCTAAAATACCATCTGCACTGGAAGCTTTTCCAACATCTTTATTCATAGATCTCTGAACTTCCGAAAAATCGTCAGAATCAACTCGCTCTGGAATAAAAGAAACACGAGACCTCTTGCTTTTCCTTTTACACCCTTTTTCAAACCCTTTATTAACTGTTTCATCACATAGAGCATCAGCATCCTTCTGCTCTCTCTCCACAGCTTTTGATGGCAACTCTGCAGCCAAATCTTCATCCTTCTGAAAGGCATTCAGAGACCGAACTGGTAACTTCGTTCCACTGCCAGATTTTCCTCCTCCACATGGCACCAATCCACCATCCTTCCTAGGACCCTTCAACTTCTTCCAAAAACTAGCCAATGTATCATCCATGCCCACCAAATCCTCGTTCTCGACTGCCTGTTTCTGCATCACATCCTCCACCCCTGTAACTTTATCTCTACCACCGTCCAATTCCACTCTGGTCTTGTATTTCTTTCCTTTTAACTTAAACATATACCCAATCGGCTCATCATCTCCCGAATCAAAATCCATCTCCAAAGCCTTTGTCCTTCGCTTGGCACTAACCTTATTAACACTCCCTTGCTCCCCCATCCTAGCTAGGGTTTCAAATCAACTCCACCCAAATACAACCCTAGCAAAGATATCTCCTCACAAGAATCAGGCAACCACTGAGTTGGAGTTAAATGAGCATGGCAATTCAACCTTTCATCAATAAGCACCCCATTCATATCTATGCATAAATTTCACCTGTCTCTAAGAATTCTTCACAATTCCACAAGCTGACCCACCACTCACAACACCACCACCATTGAGAATCCCTGCAAGTTCAGATAAAACAACACACATTCAGCAACTCGCGCATTCATTCGAATTAGTAAATCCTCAAAAAAGTGTAACCATGCTTTTCAACTTCAAATGCATGCCAATCTTGCACTGATTCAACATAGCAGAAAATTGAAATTCAATAAACAAACATACAACAAAAAAAACCTAGGGTTTCAAATATAACATGAATCGATGAGAGAAGAAGATCAAACTTGATAGTTGGAGCTTTGTGAAGCGCGGTCACGGTGCTAATGGAGCCTTTGAATAGAGCGAGACTGTGAGAGTTCCGTGCCCAATTTAACGAAGCTTGCCAGAGATGAGAACGTCAGCCTTGGCCACATCACGGTGCAACCTGCACTTATGTGATTTTTGGCGTTATACTGTGAACAGAACACAAAATTGGGGATTCATGAATTCTAACCAATACGACGTCGTACCGTGTACCAGGAATAATCAACCAGCAAATATGAAAAAAAATAAAATTTGATACCTTGACTTTCGCGTGACCCCTTTTGGGCTTTTTATACCTGCATATGAGTTAATTCCCTTTTCAACCCCTCAATTATTACATTTTTCGATTTTAGTCCTTGAATTAAAATCAATAATTAATGAAAACAAAATGATATATGTACTCCCATTGAGACATGGAGTATAACTTTCACCACATGTGTAAACTTTATTTGGGTAAAAAATTTAAATAAATAAAAACAGTGATCAACTTTGTTGTTTAAATCAATCAAATGATAACACATCAACGAGGAGTAGTATAAAATAGAAGTAGATGTAGTATTACTGTTAGTAAAAATATATCAATTTAGTCTTTAGTACATTTTTAATCTTTACAAGCCTTCATTAATTATAAATCAATATGAGTCACTTTTACACTATACATTTTGATATTTACTACCAACGTACGAGTTAAATCTTTTGTTGGTCATTTTGTTATTCTAAATTAATTGAAAATGTATAAGTTAGTCTTTCATGGACCTTCTTCTTCTTCTTTTTTTTTCTTAACATCTTTTGTACACTTTTACAATTATACATTTTCATTAATTATAAACTAAAATGGATGAAACACAATATATTTGGCATAAACACTACTTTTAAATACAATAAGTACTTTTTTATATAAGAGCAAGAGAAAACAAACTATCAATAATGAAATGTAATTCATTGAATACATCTATTTGTTTTGCATATTTGAATCTTTACTTGTTGCAAAATGCATGGTTTGAATTTTATAAGAAATTGTTTCAAAATTAGGTATGAAATTTGCATTATTATATATAGTAGTGTACAAACATTTAGAATTTGTAAGACACTTGATACTAATCTCACACTTTACATGATCAACCAATCACTATAGTATATATGGATAATGATAGGCCATTACATTTAGAGTTAAAACTTAAAGCAAAACTAATCATTGATGCAAGAGACGGTTAATGATTACATTTCATTTGTTGTGTATGCTAAACAAAAAATTAATAATAATAATAATAAATAAATAAAGCCTTTTAGTTGTAAATCCTAGTCATAAAGGAATAGGTATTGCAACGTAAATAGTACAATTATATTGTAATAACATGTAAAATACACTTTAAGTTAATGTATTGATCAACTAATTATGGCGGTTATTATATGCATTGCAAACATAAATCGCCCAAAGGGTTTTATTATAAGCCTAAGTTAGTTGATTGGTCAACTTGCCAAACGTTTGAATTCAGCTAGCTCTCTTAAGTAAGTTCATAATTGGGCATGTGTTGGCATACTCAATAATTGCATCATATTGTGAAGTGTTTACAATCCAGTGAAGTGACTAGTCATTATGTTTGTCATTGAAAATAACGAGTAAAAAAAAAAAAATTACATCATAGTTAATAATAAATTGACCGGCTAAACCGCCCGTGGGTAACGACATAGTTGTTTTTTCTCCGGCTAAATCGTATATGGGTACCAGAGTCTTGGATTCTGGAAACAATCCAGTGAATCCACAAAACACTAGTTGAGTAGTTATGGGGTTTGACTTACTTATGAGTGTTAATGTGTTATTTATAAATTATAATGTACAATGTACTGCCAATGTTTATTCGGTATTTCAGTTGACCCGATTCACTGGATTCGGATCTAGTTGACTATTTGACCCGTTTTATTACTTTTATCGAATGTAAGTATTCATTTTCGATTTTAGTTCAAATGGTATAGCCCGTATGATAAAACCGACAACCCGAGTTTTAGGGTTAGAACTAACCCGAATATGAGAATAAAATAATAAAATAACCCACAACCGAATATGATAAGCCCAACAATCCGACAGGGTTTGCCCGATTAACATAAGGAGTAAGCCGCAGATATGTATGAAATTATGGGAAATGAAAAATATTTCATAGGTGATTTTCTAGATGCTAGCTTGATCACTGCGAAACCGAATTCGAAGCATCGGTCTATCGCCAATTCGCCACACGGTCCACACCGAGAGGTAAGAGAGAAAAAGAGAAATCGTGGGCGTTGATTTTCTTAAAGGATAGCACAAGTAGACTAATTGTTTGACTAAATGCTTCAATGAGAGAAGAAGCGAGATGAGTAAGAGGCCACCGCCAGACCCGGTGTCAGTTCTAAGGGGCCACCGTGCTTCGGTGACGGATGTTTGCTTTCATCCATCTAAAAGTCTACTATTCACTGGGTACCAACTAGTTCATTTGTTTGCAGAGTTATCCTGTGCATCTGTGTTCGTGGGAATTGATAAATTTTCACCGGTTTATTTGGTCCATTTTGCAGTTCTGCTGATGGTGAATTGCGCATCTGGAATACAGTGCAGCATCGAACAATTTCGTCTGCCTGGTATTGTTTCCCACTTTTCCATGATTCTGATCTCTTTAGTCCATGTATTCTGCTGTTGCAGTTCTGAAAAGTTATGGGAATAAAGATGGGAGAGGATTACTATGTCTGGCTTAGTGAATGTTCATATCTTTACTTATAGTTTGAAAAGAAGTAGAGATAAACTTGAGTAACATGTTATCCATTAAACATTTGGTAATGTGCTATTATGTTATCTTCCAACCCATCTTGAATATTGGAGTAGTCCAGAAAATTGAAGTCTGATCAGGCTGCATAGATACCCACTTTCATAAAAGGCTGATATTGTTCAAGATTATGATTGCATTTAACATAAATGCATGAACTGCAGGGTACATAGTGCCCCCCATGGGATAACCTGTGTTGCGGCTAGTCCTCTGATTGGAGACAACAAAATTATCAGGTTAGCTGTCTTGATTTTAATTGTTTATTGACACGTGATTGCTTGATGCTTTTCATAGTCTACGGTTTCCCCATTGATTTGTTTTTGGGGCTGATAATACTACTTTCTTGCAGCCAAAGCAGGGATGGAACTGTTAAATGCTGGGACTTTGGAGATGGTGGTTTGTCCAGGTATTTAGCTCTAAATATTGATTGAGTACAGTTTACAGAGTCTGAATGATCAGTTTCTGGATAAATGATTTCCTGCATTGTCCATTTTTGCACTTTGACTTGTTAGCTCTCCCCTGACAATTACCAACCTGACTTTGGATATTCTTATAGTAATGTATCAATCTTCTATGTTCTAGAGCATCTCAATTCAAGCTGTCATTATCAACAGGACTCCTTTAATTACAGCAAATACAAACTCTCATCACTTTTGTAAGCTTTCACTAGTGAAGAGGCCAAAGGGAGCTCCATACATCAACCAAGATGTGGGAAGCGGGGAAATTACTGATAATAGGCAGGGAGATGATGAAGGTAAATTACATTCCCACGGAATTGAAGGATTGTTCTCTTTTTCATGTTTTATATCTTGAAATTCTCCTATCTCTATTTTGTCCAATCACTATATCTTGTGAAATTGCCTCATGGTTGCAGTGAAACAAAATCCTCAATGTTTAATCAAGTATGGTGTCCTTATGGAACTCATTTAAAACCTATTGGTTTATATTTGATATTAAAAAATAAAGAACTAGAACTTAAATCCAAAAAGGAAATGAAGTATGTACTTTTAACACAAGCAAGATTTGTTCACAGAGCAGGTCTGAAATAGAAGGTTTTTGAGAAAGGTCTTTTGATCAGAAGTACTTTTAGATCACTAGGAAAATGCGTGGAATATTAATGGATTAGGTTACTACCATCATATTGGTGCAATCTTGGAACATGTGACAGAGTTTACAAGATAGAAGTTTGCAATGAGGGAATTTATGTAATAAATTTATTAACACTTTGTATATTAAGATGTAACTAGGTGTTGCATCTTTTCTTTAAATTTATTTTAATTTGTGTGTGGGTGTGAATTCTTGAATCTCTGACATTGCTCATTTATGCTTTCAGATGGTGGGGATTCTGAAGGACTGAGATACTTTGCCATACCAGATAAATTATCGCATAAGGTGAGATCAAGATTTTTTTCCTGCTACTGCAATTTCCCTTAATAGTTTCTTTGATTCTGCAACTAATCTAAAAGACTGTACAATTGAAATGCAAAGGTTGAGATTTGGGATCTCAATACTGCAGAAAGGTTTATAGAACTGCCTCATAGCTCTGGTGCTTCCTTGAATCACTCTCCGAATCCAAGAGGTCTGCATTCTTTTTTTGGTCTTAAATCACTTCAATAGTTGTAGACACTTTCACTCCAAGAGGTATACATGTTTATTAAGAATCAAGACCTTCTTTTCTCATATATGGAGCCCAATGGCTTAGCAATGTATTTCTAAAGCTTTCCATATTTAGAGAGTGAAGATTTAATGAAAAACTAACACAGTTTTTCTGATAGGATTGTGCATGGCAGTTCAAGCATTTTTATCTCCTGAATCTCAGGGTTTCCTAAATGTTTTGTCTGGGTATGTTTCTTTTCTGGAAAACAGCTTCTGTAAACCCTTTTCCTTGATGTCTAAAACTCATATTTAATACTTGAACTGAACAGAAGTAATTATTTTATATCTTTAACTTTATTTAGTTACAATAATTCCTAATTAAGATTTTTTCCCCTATGATTTCATGTTCCTTTCTCTAATGCTACAGCTATGAGGATGGATCCATGCTTTGGTGGGATGTGAGGAATCCTGGTGTCCCACTGACTTCTGTGAAGTTCCATTCGGAACCAGGTACATCTTGCTATGAGCAGAGTACCTGCTATAAACCTCTTTCAATTTTTTTTTTCTTTCCCATTTGAAGCAGGCACAATAAATTTCATCTCCTGGTTACAGTTTTAAGCATATTAATTGATGGATCATGTAAAGGGGGTATTTCTGGAGCTGCTGACGAGAAAATTGAGATCTTCACATTGGATCATTCAATGGTAATTTTAATAATTTGTTTTTTTACATGTTTTATGAAGATTATTGATCTTGCAACACTTGGTGGCTCAACACTCATTAAAACCAATAATCCATAAGTATATTTGAGTTGAATATGAATTAGTGATAATCTATAATCATCTTTGCCAAAAGAGACCATGGTATGCTGTATCCTTATTTGCAGTATTCCTACTATGTCGTAGTTTTCTTTGAAAGCCAAAAAGTAGCATCAGAGTTGTTCTATGGAAATGTTGTTCTACAATTACTCTGACTTACCGAAGTTAGTTTAAAGAATAGCTGCCTCAATGTTTTGGTTCTTACTATCTGTTTGTTTTGATCAGTTCTAGTATTGGTGAAGTATGTTTATTCTATTATCTTTGTGTTCTCTATCATGCTGGATTTGTTACTAAAATTCCAAAAAAGTGCTAGGATGGTATGGTATATCGGGGCACAAGGTAATTCCATTCCTCTGCAAAGATGGTAATGATCATAGGAAAGTCTACCCCTTCTTTTTTCTAGGGAATGAGCAGTCATTCATTGTTATTCCTTTTCCTATTCATTTACACATTTCATGTTTCTTTGCTTTTGCATAGGGTACTTGTGTAGTCAAGAAAGAAATTATGTTGGAGCGACCAGGCATAGCTGGAGCCTCAATACGTCCAGATGGCAAAATTGCTGTAACTGCTGGCTGGGATCACCGGTATGACCACTGAATCTCAATTCATTTCAATATACATGTTTGCATGTGGATATAGCCACCAAAATCCAACATGTCTTGGTATATATTCTAGGTGAATCATGAGCCTGATGTCATAATATAAAGATCCTTCCATTTATATTAGCTGACATTATTCATATTCTTGTGGTGACAGTGTTCGGATATACAATTACCGTAAAGGAAATGCATTGGCTATACTGAAATATCATCATGCCTTGGTATACCACTGTTTCTCTGTTCTAAAAAAGTGTTCCTTGTGTCACGAGCATATATATATACACTAAATAATTCATTTATTTGAGACGGAACATATCCTTCTATTCCTTGAACCAAGCTCAAGTATATTTTGGTTGTCGACTTACATGTTATGGATACCGGATTCATATTTCTTCTTTTCTTTTTCTTTTCACTGATATAGATTACAATTTTTTCTGCAGTGCACGGCTGTTGCATTCTCTGATGACAGCAAACTAATGGCCTCTTCGTCGGAAGACACAACTGTAGCATTGTGGGAACTTTACCCTCCAGGAACATGATCTCCAACATAGTTCAATCATAGGAATTCTGCTAAAAAATTTTGAAAAAAAAAATTGCTTATTTATTTGGAATTATAAAGTGAAAATAGTGCAGTTTGTATGTCACAAATGTCATCAATTTATTTGGAATAAGATTACTTATTTTGGGGGTGACGAAGGAAACTCGTAACCATTATCTGAGGGTGTGCACTGGACACTGAGTATATCTAATCTTGTGACTTTAATCAACAAAAGGCCTCAAAAAAATAAATTAGTCTAGGTTGTCTATAGTTGACCGACTCAAATGAGATTTAAACTCATAACGTTGTGATTATAAGTTTGTAATTACTTATTTTGATTCTTTCAATAACAAGATGTCATGACTCATGAAACAAAAAAAAATTATAAATTTAAAAAATGTAATTTATCAAAGTAATTAATGCTAACATCCTTTATTATAGCACTATCATTTAATTACAAATGCTTTTATTTAGATCTTCGCAATTTTCTCAAGATTGTGGTTGAGAAAATATTGAAATTGAAGATGTATTACAATAAATTTCACATAAAATTTCATTAAATATGATAGTGCACAAATTCAATTAACATGGCCTTTTAATATGACAAACCATTGACAGAATTGTTCATGCATTAAATGATATAAAATCAACTCTCATTATATATGGCAATGATTTTTTCATTTTGGGAGATTTTTTTCATTTGAGAACAAAGGAAATTCGATTTTTCCATTTAAGTACGAAGGAAACTCACTGTGACACACCATTAACCAAACGACCCTTTAATATGACATACCATTGACAGAATTATTCATGCATTAAATGGTATATGATCAACTCTCATTATATATGGCAATGATTTTTCCATTTTAAGAGATTTTTTAAAATTTGAGAACAAATTTGGGCACGAAAGAAACTCAAAATCATTGAGAAAATTTGCAATTATTGCTCGGCAATGGTTTTTCATATTTAAATGGATTGAATCAGGGTCAATGATAGGAGAAGTGTTTCCATCAACCTGGTAAAAGTAAAACTTGTGCAGTACAACATTAGCAGTGGCAATGGGAGCCGAAAGCGATGCATTAATGCACTTTTTTGTCTTGATGCACGAAATTCAAGAATCTTAAAATCCTATAAAACTCACCCACTATCTGTGCGGTTGAATTGCTTTAATCCCCCGAGTTCCCTCTGAATTCTTGACTAAATAAAATCATGTTCACATACATACGGAAGAGCATACGTATTGAACTATTTAAGTACGTATATATATCATTAATAAACGGTGAAAACAGTGAAAGATGCTGGGTGTGGGCAGTGTAGGCAGGTAAAAATAGGAACTTGTGAGAAAAACGTATTTTGGGTTTTTGGGTGTGTGCTCCTATTTGCTCTTTCAACTACTGTTCTTCCTTTCGTCTTATTAGATTGGATAGATATTTCTATCCTCCGATTTAGGGTTTTGACTTTCTCTGCTTCTTGTGATTTCTCACCTCTGTAGTTTACAATTCTCGTGTGTTGTGTAAGCTCTCTGAAGCCTTCATCTCTTTGATCGGGAAATCCTTGTGAATTTTCTGCTTGTTTTTTTCGGAGTGATTGGGTATTGGATAGATAATCTGGCTGTTTGGGTTCTTTAGCGGCCTTTTCTGCTTTGTGATTTTGCTATTCAGTTTGAATTTTCAGCTCTCTTTCATGTTGACTTGCTTTGACTCTTGCTTGCTTGCCGCGATTTGGGGTTTTCTGATGTTTTCTGTTTTAGTTTGAAGCTGATTGGTGGAAATGGCAGTTTCGGCTTCTGATTCTTGAGTTTGTGGAATCTGTCTTAGAATTCTCCTATATATAACTTGCTCTCATTTTGTCTGAATTTGCTATTTTGGGTAATTTTCAGATTTGTTCTAGCTGATTCTGTTGCCATGTAGTTTCCTGGTTAATCTTTGTGCTCAGTATCTGCTTGCTCAATGCATACTCTTCTATGGTTATATGAATCAGCCTCTGTTCAGTTTTGAAGTGATGAAATTTGTATGTCTTGCTTTTATACCTTAGAATTGTTCAATTGGCTTGAAGGGTTTTTGTCCAAAGTGGCCTGTGCATGCTCTCTATGCTATGATTTTACCTTATAGATTCGAGTTTTCATGTCTTGGCCTGAATTTTCCGTGTACTTGAACACTAAACCAACTTGTGTCTGCTGCATCTCATCACGTTGTTTGAATCGATGATGGTTTGTTTTCATCAGGTCTGCCGTGATGCAGCTTTGAATTGTGTGAGCTTGGAGCATTTGGTAAGTCCCTTTTGGCTGGATTTCTAGCTGTTTGGTTGTGGTTATAAGAAAATTGCGAATTGAAGTGCTTGATTTAATTATTGAGAAAACAGCAAGAAATGGACATCAGTTGTTGAGTCTCTCTACTTAGGCATATCTCATTTCTTGTGTTTTTAGTATGATAAGATGATTTGTGTTATGGAAATGTGCTGTAATTACCTTTTTCTTTGCTTCGGAAAATTGGTGACAGGCTCCAAGTTTGGACAGTGATACGTTCCTGATTGAGAGTATATGTTGTACTTAGCGTTGATTAAAAGCTGGAAGTGACGTTGGTGATTGAGTCGGTTTTAGATGGATGATGGTGGGCACCGGGAAAATGGCAGGCATAAGCTGCCGCAGGGTCAGGTAAATCAGTAGTGATAAATATTTACACCGCTAAAAGGTTAATTGTGCAGTAGATGCCCAGATGCTAATTGTGCAGTAGAGACAACCTGTGTTATAATTGCATATAGATTTTGTTCATAAATATGGATTATGGAGTAAATGAAGTTTCTCATTTCAGAATATTTCGGTGATGGGTAATTGCTAAATTTCCATTATTTCAGTGGCTGATGCAGCATCAGCCAACAATGAAGCAGATAATGGCCATCATGGCCGAAAGAGATGCAGCGATACAAGAGAGGAATTTGGCTCTTTCTGAAAAGAAGGCTGCCTTGGCTGAGCGGGACACTGCTATCCTACAACGAGATACAGCTATTGCCGAGCGAAACAATGCCATAATGGAACGGGACAACGCTATTGCCACTCTTCAGTATCATGAGAGCTCGATGAATACTGGTAGTATGTCTCCATGTCCCCCTGGATGCCAAATTTCACGGGGAGTGAAACACATGCACCATCCCCAACAGCATGTTCAGCACCAGCCACATATGGTTGAAGCTGCATATAACTCGAGGGACATGCACATGGGTGATACCATGCCCATGTCACCACCTGCTCCCGAGCCTGCAAAGCCAAGGCGGAACAAAAGAGCTAAAGAAGCTAAGCCAGCAACATCTAGTAAAAAGACTTCGAAACCATCCAAGAGAGTTAAGAAAGAAGGCGAAGACCTGAACAAGACGATGTGGAAAGGCACACAAGAAATGGGTAGTGCAAGCGATGAACTTAACAGACAAATGTGCGTGTCAAAGCCAGATTGGAAGGATCAGGACCTGGGGTTGAACCAAGTGGCTTTCGATGAATCAACTATGCCAGTCCCGGTTTGTTCATGCACCGGAGCTCTAAGGCCTTGCTACAAATGGGGAAATGGTGGCTGGCAATCATCCTGCTGCACAACCAATTTATCAATGTATCCTCTTCCAACAGTTCCTAACAAGCGACATGCCAGAATTGGTGGTCGGAAAATGAGTGGCAGCGCATTTACCAAGCTACTTAGCCGCCTCGCTGCTGAGGGCCATGATCTATCAAATCCAGTCGACCTGAAGGAGCACTGGGCAAAGCATGGAACAAACCGCTACATCACCATCAAATAAATGTTCTGAAATACTTAAAATTAATGAGAGAATATCTTTAGCAAGCATTTTATATGTTAAGATATGACTCAACTGCTCAAAGTGAAGTGTCTAAGGCTTGGAGCCTTTATGCAAGTAACTAGAGATAACTGTAAAGCAAGTCTATTTTGGATGATGTGTTAAGTTAGATAACAATTCAGTGTAATATTGGCTGTTTAGCATATTGTGGTGCTTCTATTACTTGTCATTTTCTTGTCTTGTCCATAAATTTGTGTTACTCTTACCAGTTTATTCATCCCTGTGATTTCTTGCTGGAAATAACTCCAGAGTCCAGGCTTCAAGGAAAGCTTTCTTCACCATAACCATCAATATATGGTAAACCAAGAATCCTCAGAATAATCATCAGTTATTACAACATGGGCTATATAAAGTATTTGCTTTAAATCTCTAAAACTTCAACCATTCATTCTTCAAGATGTTTGGTTCTTCCTCCTTCTACGACAGGTTTTCTTTGGTACATCTTCATCTTCACAACTTAACAAGTTGCAGTGGTACTTCTCGTCATAAGGAACAACCTCTCCATCAACAAATGGTTCTCCTGTAGGAAACAATTTAAGGTTTTGGTAACATCAGATGCGGCACAAGATCAAAACTTTCAGCATGCCCCAACATTTACATGGATTGGTGAGACATTCTAGTACACAGCATGTCAGAAAACACAAATAGAAGTGCAAAAAATTCATGTTATAAGAGCATAGATCATACCTCCATACCCATCTTCACCCGGAGGAAGGTAAGAATCTGGCAACACCCATCTTACACCAGGCAGAGCTGCAGAAAAGAAACGAGGCATTATTTAAAAACTAAAAAGCACTTCAGTGTAATGAGAGTACATAAAGGTGAACAAAGAACTTCATGAACATCACCTTTGATGCTGTGAGTCAGGTTTTCTGGAATTTTACAACTGAATGCATAGTAATACTTTGTTGAAACTGAATATATGGATCTCTTTGCCTCTTCTTCACTGCAATAAATTATACTTACAAATTACAAACATGTAAGATGTTCAAAGGGGGACAAAATTTTAGAAAAATCACAAATTATAAACACATATGAAGTTCAATGGAAACCTGTAAAACATAAGACTACCTTCCAACTGCGAGAGTGAGAGTTTGGATATAGCGGTGGACGATTTGGTCTCTTAGAGGGTAACCATCGGGTGGATCCATGACAACAAGCCAATGGTTGTAGTCACAGCCATTTACCAAAGAGTCCACCGGAGTCGAACCAGACAACTCAGTTGGTGGTAAGTTGAGGCTTGATGAGTCCCCTGTGAAGAGACGTTTACTTATGTTTAAGCTGGAGATCAGGGTAGATGGATGTTGGAAGCATTGGCGGTAGAATGACTGCCTTCGAACGATGATTTTCCGCAACATTGGCTACTACTCAAACCACTTCAGCTCTGAAGACTTGAGTGGAATGCAACAGATTATGAAAGTTTTTGCCTTTTTTTCTTTTTCCAGGCACTGAAAAATGAAAGAGAGTAATTCAAAATGTACTATCCAATGGAAATGGCAAGTGTAAGAAGTTCATAAATAGCTAAACTCTACAATTCACGCAAGTGATAAGACAGATAATAATATGAGATTTCATGCTGATTAATAAACAAACCAAATTCTCTTCCAAGCTAATGCTATACTACTAATAACTCTTTTTCATCAGCCATCACTCTGTAATCTAAAGAAAGCAATAGTTCAAACAAAGTTAGTGGCATTCAACCTGCTAACTTAGTAACCACAAATTACAAGTTCTAACTCCCAACTGGAGCGATTTATTGACATTCTTGGTTTTAATTATAATACTTTGTAGTGGTCCTTTGCTAGTTATGGTTACAAAGCGGGATTTACTTTACCCATACAAAATCTAGCAGTGGCTGTGTATTTTTCTCGTCACTCTCACTCAAAGTTAGTGTATTTTTGAGACCATATGGATCAAAGTACACCATATTTGTGTATATATCCAAATATCCAATCATTATGCAGATGATTTGAGGATCAAGTAGAGATTTTTATACAATGTATAGAGTCAACCGATAGTATACGAATGATCATAGAACTTCTCACCTTCCCAACCAAGCTGTCAAAAGAAAAATTCAACAATCACAGAAGCAAACATGTCGTCGTGGTGACGGTGACGGAGCAGCAGCGACTATGGCCTCGCCGGTAAAAACGACGTGCTCCAGTTGACCGACCGCCGGTCACTGGTCGGAGTAGTATCGTTGGTGAGCTGGTCCGAGGAAGGGTTGTGATTTGTGAACAGGGGAAAACAGTAAAGAGTCCATTATATGCATAGCGATATCTTACCCAATGGACCGGCCCACTAAAATATATATATATATATATATATACACCGATCCATTAAAATGAATTCATTTTATGGGCTGAAAACCCTGTCATCTTGGTACTGTGTTCCTCTCAGTGTTGAGCAGAGAGAGAGAGAGCGAAAAAATGTTGAAATTTCTATCGAAGGTGAAGGTCGAGTTCAACGCGATCGACCCGCGCATCGCGTCATGTATGGAGTTCCTAGCCCAATGCAACGCCCCAAAGGCGAAGGAGTCCAACCCGGCTTGTCAAATACAGGTGAACCGCCGCACCGACGACCACCCGCCGCAGATCACCGTCACCTTCGTCAACGGCGTCGAACAAACGTATGATGCCACTTCCACCCCCGCCCAAAACATTCGCACCATGATTCTTGAGAAGGGTCAATATCTCGAGACCGAGCAGATGTTCCGTGACGCTGGCGAGAAGTGGCCCGTTGTTATTCCCGTAGAAGAGCTCAACAAACCATTCATTGGAATTAAGGATATTTGACTGAGGCAAATCGTCGAATAGATGGTGTGCGCAGTGACTAAGCCAAATATTGCTCCTTTTTTAAAAATTTACCACAAATTAGTGGATATATTTCAGTTTAGCATCATTTTGTCAAAGAGAATTCAATAGCATCATGTGGCAATATAATTAATGAATACACTTGGTTTTCATGCATTGACTTTTCCATATGGGAGGTCAGATCGAACCTCAATAAAAACGGTATTGACTCTTTATGCTTTAACATGTTGAAAAAGTATATATAAATAGATACTACAATATAATAAAATCAAAAGTAATAAAAAAAATTTAATATTTCTTCTCCAGCTTAATTATATTTGTGTATTACCATGATATGTTTTTGGCTGTTACCATGATAATAAACTAACTAATATGGCCCCTGAATTTTTATTTTACAATGCTCTATGGCACTAAATCCCTTCGGATAACATGTTGTTCAATTATTAGCTATCAGCTGAAACTTTTAGTTGAGACAGAACACATCTAAATATAAAAAACAAACTATTTTCAAGAAATTTTTAAGGCTTTAAAAAAAAACTATTTTCAACAAGTTTTAACAAGGTTTTCTCAGTTTGAAGAGCTTCTAAGCTCCAACATAGTGACATTGATGGATGCGGGGGGAGAGATACTATAGATGAACAATACTGATACTACAATGTAATACAGTCAAACTAAAAAAAAAATCTATTATGAGAGGCCCCACAAGCCGTCTCTACTTACACGTGATGGCCAGTGATAAGCTGCTTCCCTTCCCTGGATCCACCGACAATCATTAGATCTGCAATTCTGCTGTTTAGCCTTAAATCTCATCTTTCTCTGCTACACACAACCACATTCCCTTGCAGGTTCAGCAGACTAAAGATGGGGTCCGTCTCTCTCAAAACTGGAAATGGAAGCGCAAGGTTTAAAAGGGCTTCATTCTGCTCCTCTTCAATAAACATGCTTATGCTCTTCTCAGTAATCACCACAAACATCTTTGCTCTCTTTGCCTTCACTTACTCCCCCAAGATCCACCACGGGAACATCTCCATCGTCTCCGAACATGTCTCTTTGATCCTCGGAGAGATCGAATCTTCCCAAAAGAAACTTGCCCAGATTGAGAAAGAGCTCCTGGGCTATGAAAGCATGGATCTTTCCAGCCCAAATGTTGCAGGTGAGCTGAGAACCTTCTTGCTTCATCACCAGCTCCCTCTGGGCAAAGATTCAAGAACTGGGATTACTGAAATGGTGGCTTCAATCGGCCATTCTTGCCAGAAATCCCTGGATTTGCTGTCTCAATTCATGAAATACAAGGCCAATGGGAATTGCCCTGATGATTGGAGCCTTGCCCAGAAACTGATTCTTAGTGGGTGTGAGCCATTGCCAAGAAGAAGATGCCTTGCTAAGGTTATCCCCAAGATAGGTCTGCAAAATTTTCCTGATTCTCTGTGGAAAAACACCAGTGAAAAGACTCTAACTTGGAGTGGCCTTCCCTGCAAGAATCTAGCTTGTTTGAATACCAAGAAACTAAACAGAGATTGCGCTGGCTGTTTCGACATACAAAAAGGATACGAAACTCAAAAGTATGTTAAACCCAGAGGGAAAAATGATTTCTTGATTGAAGATGTCTTATCAATGGGGGGAAACGGAGCAATCAGAATCGGGTTTGATATCGGCGGCGGGTCCGGAACTTTCGCCGCGAGAATGTCGGAGAAGAATTTAACGGTCGTCACTGCATCTCTCAACATCGACGCGCCTTTCAACGATTTCATTGCCGCGAGAGGCCTTTTCCCTCTTTACTTGAGCTTAGATCAACGGTTCCCATTCTACGACGGCGTTTTTGACCTGGTTCACGCCGGCAGCGGCCTGGACGTCGGCGGCCGGCCGGAGAAACTGGAGTTCTTGATGTTCGACATTGACCGGATTTTGCGGGCCGGAGGATTGCTCTGGCTGGATAATTTCTTCTGTTCTAATGATGAGAAGAAGAATGCTTTGACACGGTTGATTGAGAGATTTGGGTACAAGAAGTTGAAGTGGGTCGTTGGTGAGAAGATTAACGGTTCCGGGAAGTCCGAGGTTTACCTGTCAGCTGTCCTAAAGAAACCAGTCAGAGCATGACAAGTCAACAACCTAGTACTACCTCCAAGAATCTCCGAGGATGCAAATTTCCCGACTTTACCAGACTATATCTTAGACCTTATAAACCCGCTCACATGTCAGGTAAATCAAACCAATATCTTAAACCCGACAAACCGAGTCAGGTGTCAGGTAAATCGAATCAATCTAGTGAACCATAGAATATTGTCAATCCCAATTATATGCAAAGTTCCATTCTTTGTTCAGAATATTGTCAATTTCTTTGTAGCCATAGAATAACTTTTATATATATAGTGATATGCATCAGTTACTGCATTTTTATACTTTCAAACCTGGTCATGTATGAATGTTAACTCTAAAACGAGAATAGAGAGAATAATGTCAAAACTCTGCAATAGTTTCAAATAATTCTTACAAAGAGTGGCATTGGCCAGCAGCTACACATTTGACAGCTAAACGACAATTCCCACAAGCTAGGAGGAGAAAGCAAGAACTGATATTTCCTTAATCCGAGGTAGGCAACAAATGAGATCAAAGTGGAATCATAGTACAACAGATCAGTGACAACCATCGGTCGCAGACACGTGAACAGCCTGCATTGCATTCGCGTTCAAGATCTGCATTCCTTCCTCGCCCATCTGCTGAACTTCAGATGGCGAAAGAATTCTGATGCATCGAACACATCCAACAAATTCCCTGCAAATGATGTCGGGAATTGTAACAATAAGTTCGATGAGTCAAATGATAGCAGCCATGCAAAAAACAAGTAGGTAAAAGGCAACTTACTCCCATGGGTCATCTCCAACAAGAAGAACGTCGTTCTCAAAGTCGACATAAACCAATTTCCAGTCCGAGCCTTTGGAATCATTTAGCAGCCCCTCCAGTCCAAACATCCGTTCAATTTCTGAGCGCAGTTCATAGTAATTATTAAAACTCGAGACATCAATTGACCTGCCTACTGATCCTGCCTTTTGAATCTGTCCAGCGTCGAGATAACAAGAACAGAATCATAAAAAAACCATCAACAGAGGTTAAAGAATTAAAACCAATAAGGTCCAGACAAGTAATGGTACAAACAACCACTGATTAAACACGGTTTAGACTAATCTTAACTATAAATCGTTTACCTTTGTGTATGTCCGGACACGTGGTGCTACTGGTTGCCATGTGCTATTCTGCAAAAGAGTGGTTTCGTCAAACTCCACATTGCTTGACGAAGCACCACCCGAGTTGTCTGCAAAATCTTGCAGAGAGAAATTTTGAGAATCCGCAAGGCTGGCTGAAGTGATCTGTGATTGGACGTCTTGGCTAGAACTGAAATTGCCCACTAGATATTCTGCGGGATTTTGGAAATCGCCATTTCTCAAGGTGCAGAATTCATCCAATACGGCACTTGAAACAGAAGGATCAATCACTACGCTTCCACTATTACTACCATCGAAGTTAAGACAACTATAATCACTTTGTCTTTGGCTCTGGTTGGACAAGTCTTTCAGGCCATACGAATCAGCCATGATGCTCTGAAGGTTAGAAATGTCTTCAGAAGGTAGTAGGGCTTCGAGGTTCCCTTGGGGAAAACATTTTGGATCGTTCAACTGATTGTCCCACAGTTCTTGACCAACTGAAGTTGGCAATGGATTAACTGCATCGGGTAACATAAACGGTTGGTCCTGCTTCCTCAATGTAGAAAAAGGTTCGGATGTTCTGAGAAACCCGGAAAGTGATTGACAAGAGGGTAGATATGAACCCCATTCCCGATTATCAGGGCATTGAAGAAAGCCATTCATTATAGCCGGGTCAATCTGTGGAGCCTGAGCAATATGCGAATCAAACTGTGATTGCACAAGCCACGGGCTTCCTTGGACTGGAAATGAATCATTGTTCGGGTTCAAAAACGCCCCCCTCGTGGCCTGATTATGCGCATTTGTGGGCGTCAAGGGTAGCTTCTCATCATTACATTGCCCAAGAGACTGAAGGCGACTTAACTGATCTGATGTGAGCATGGGTTCTGATTTTGTCACTTCACTAGGTGTTGCTGGCACAGTCTGATTTTCAAGTTTTCCCGGGCATTGCAGTTGATTCACTTGTTGCAAAGGATTTTTCGGTTCATTCACCTGCAGCACTTGAGGGTTACTTTCGTTCGGTGTAGATGTCTCTTCCACGGGAATTAGGTCATGTTTCTGCTTGATATTAGCCCCCTGCATCGCGTTCCGGGCTTCTTGAGGTATAGTGGCTTTAGTAATAGTCTCGTGAGCAATAGTCTCTTGTAGAGTGGGCGCAACAAAACCGGGATTGTTCACAGCTTGGGGCCTTAGTAGCATCTTCATGACTTGTTCAGACCACATGTTTGAGATCGACGAGCACTGAATATCCCCATATACATTTTCAGGGCCCCGGATGAAAGGTCGGCTGAGCAAACTATCCCATTCAGTTTGTGTTCCTGATTCAAGACAGTATGTTAATTTTAACGAATCATCGGAGTTCAAAAACCAAAGGCGGAAAAAAGAATCAACTTACCCAAAAAGGCGGGCTGAAAAGGCCGCTTGAGACCACCTGTCAGCGAGGGGAAAATAAAGAGACTTTCTGGAGTCTCCACTTCCCATGGACTAACTCTATTCTGTTTATCACCACATCCCGGCTCATCCCACTCAACCTGTTTAAACAAACTCGCACATTGTAATTGCAGATTCGAGGTAAAAGAAAACAAATTCACTCACTACATCATATGATTAGAAGACGAGATTTTTGGTAATAAAAATTTTATGACATTCAAGTATGAAACTTTAATCACCTGGAGGCAACGCCACTTGGATCCGGGCCATCTCAATGGATCTAAGTCACTTATACCGATAATGGTACCCATATACCTGCGCTTACCAGATTCCTCAGTTTCAAACATCATCCCAAACCTCATACCAGCAGACAGTTGTGTTCCATATATAGATTTTCGGTATTTTGCCAAAGGAATAACAAATTTTGAAGGGCATGCCCTGCACATAAGTCAACATATAGGATAAGATGAGTATATACATAATTTGCTTAACTTGATTGAAAATGATCGGTTGGGGATACAGGACAACAAAGCACAAAATTCTTTTATATAGTTCTAGACGAAAAGTAACCTAGTTGGCTCAACAAACCTAGGATTGTAAAAAATCGTGAACGGGCTTCTATTGGCAGCAGCATGGGCTGCGGCAGCAAGAACTCCAATGTGCATGCTATCGGCAGACAGAACTGATGATGGCAATGTTGTTTGCTGACGATTAGCACGCCTCACACCCAGCATTAGTTGCGACTTTTCATCCCTAGATAATTAAAACACACAATCAGGCATACTCTGAAAAGAATACTAAGGATGCATTAAATCTTTCAACTTTATAAACATGTGCGTTGTTTATAGTGTCACAATTTTATTTATAAAAAGCCAAGCAGGCGGAACTTTTGCAGCATTCTATTCTACATTTCATGTAAGGAATGAGAAATGCCTCGAAAACTCACAAATACCTGATAAACAGAACCGAATCACCAGCTCTAAGCCGTTTTGCACCAACAAACATACTCCAACCAGTTGTAAGAAGGTGTCTTTTTGGTTGCCCTAAACATTACAACAGGAATAAATAACACCTAATAAAAATCTTCAAAAACACTAAATAAGAACGTGGAGGTAACCTATAAGAATATTATCTGAAAAGGGTACAAGGAAGTTCATGATTCATGAAATAATATCCATGAACGAAAAGAAACAGATATGATTCCAGAATGTTTACCGCGGTATATGTGACGAAATGTCCAGGTGTTATCATGCAAGTCTCGAACTACAAGCTCCTGGGTTGGAGGTTGCATTGAGTAATCCTAAAAGGGAAACGAAGTGTTAAAATAAACGTCCCAGTGGAAACCATCCAGTCTTCAATCCCTAACAAGAAAAAGTACGCTGTTTGCCAAGAAATAGGGCTTACCAAAGGCGGGAACAGTTTTTCAGCTGCTCTCCTCGGAACAGAGAAACCACCGTGGGTACTTGTATCGCTAGCAGTCAGCGTTTTGCAGAAGAATTCTGTTGGATGCTTACTCGGTTTCAAACCAAAATCCGGGATTGGGAATACGTCTTTCTCCTGATTTAAGCAGCAGACATAATTTCAGTCTTCACAATTGTCAAATATCCGAACTTGGCATTCATTCCCATTACTCCACTTCTCTAACTAAGTCATGTTAGAAATTATTGCATTAAGTAGCCATGCTTACAGAGTTCACAGGTTGAAGGCTCATCTGGGCATAGATCTCATCTGTGTCTTTATCCGCCTGTCAATAAGAACAAGAGAAATATTACTTGAAATGCATAAACAACAAGCTTACGTTTCAAAGAAAAAATATTTGCATTAAGAAAAATGAAATATTTATGGAAGTCCAAATACATGTAGTGTAACATTGTGAACTTGGCACAGCAACTGAGATGGAAGATTTGGGTAATTCGGGATCTGCGAAGTTGCTGTCCTATTAGTAGAAACCGCAACCTGTTCCAATAAAGTTACAAGTTAAGTAGCTACACCGGAACTTATACAAAAACAATTCAACTAATTTCATAGCAACTTAGTCCCCACGAACCCATATCAAAGAAACCGAAATGCAATAAATCTGAAAGCAGCTGCTCATAACATCAGTCAGATCAAATGTAGATTCTTGCAAGAACCAACAACAGAACATCTCAAAAAGAAGCAATGTTGAAAGGTATGCCTCCATTTATGCAATGCTAACTACTATCTTGATGGCATTGATCCCAAATCTACACACTGAATTAACTCCAAGATTTAGGATGCTATGTTTGAATCCTTAAGTGCTTGTGTACCATAAACACTCCAGAAGATGAGTGTGCAATATGATACATAGTAATATAACACTAAACCTTAAACAGAAAACAATAAACCTTAAACAGAAACATATGATGATGGAAGAAGAGATAACCTGTTCACTGTGGCCTTGTGGGAAGTAATACACAAGGCTTCCAACCTGAGGCAAGGTAGCCAAAGGGCCAGCACATGCATGCCACAGCTCTGAATTTATGTGTTTCTTGATCCCTGTGATAGTTTAACCATGATCAGAAAATCATAAGCACTTTGTGATAAGTTCTTTGTAATTGCATTTCTAGTGTCCTAGCTGATTGATTTGTCTGTCCCAAATACTTCTTCATGTACTATATAATGGAGCTCATATATACTAATAACTTAACAGAATGACTCAAAAATGCAAAAGTTGGTGAAGGAAAACTGACCAGTAGTATCCTGCATTTCTTTCAACAACTTCATCTCTTCAAGAAGTGTGTTTCCTCCACTAACCAAACCTCCTGGCCTGACCTTTTCTTCAACAGAACCCATAAAGCCTTGGCCTTTCCCCTTTCTTCAACCTCCAAACACCATTAAAACTCCCTTCTTTGCAGCAACTTGAAGCTAACTAAACTAATGCCAAACCCAAGGACCATCTACTTTTCCTCAATTCACATCCTTTGAATCAAATGTTCCAATCAGAATAATATCTCACATATTTCTTGGAGAAGGGAGAATGAGGGAATAAGCCAAAGAACAAGAGGTCAGAGAATCTGATTGGACAAAAAGAGCATGCCCTCAAAAAATCCAAAACCAAAGAACAAACACCCCCTGCAAAAGGGGCCTGGTAACCTAAGTGGGGCTTCTCTACCCTCTAAGAATCTATCAACAAACTCGTGAAAAACAGAAAATAAAATGAAAATAGAAAAAAAGGAAAAAGAGAAAAAAGGCAAGGGGTCGGGGTCAGCCTTGCATCAAAGCACGCGGACCAAAGCATGAGTGGTCGGGCTTTTCATCAATTGCTCCATTTCTCTTTCTTTTTTTTCTTTTCATCATCAAAAGAAACCGACCTTTCATCGAAAGCGGTCATCATAGAGATACGCAGAAATAGTGAAGAGTGAAAGATTAAAACAAAACAAAAAAACAAAAACAAAAAAAAGAATAATAAACGAACGAAAAGACCCTTCTTTTCCCTTTGTCTCTCTCAATCAAAATACAAACAAAAGATTCAATCTTTTTTTGCTCTCTCCCTCTCCCCCTTTCTTGAACCCGCGAAAGAAAGTGTAAGCTTTGCACCCTCTTATCCTACGCCCACCGACTTTTGCCCGGTATGTTTTAGCTCGCTCCGTTTGCAGCTTATGAACCGGAGAAAATTTTCTAGTTTTTTCTGGTATATATTACAAAGCGCAAGAAATTAGCAGAGAGCAAATTTATGCCAACACGGAATCGTACTGTGACACTGCTTGTTCAGATAAAGTCAGAAATTAAATAGTGAAAAGGGAAATCCAGTTGCTTGTGTACAGAAGCAAGCTCACTGCCCTCTCATAAATTTACTAAACTCGAACAAAGTACAACAAAAAATTTATTATTTTCAAGACAAGAAACGACTCTGAAAGCGCTGGGAATTAGAGTTTTTACGTATTTTTCAAAGTATTTATATATTATTATACGGATTACGGATCAGTATCGTGGTCGACGAGGTCTGCTTCTCTCTCTAGTCTCTCACATCCACTTTTTTCTTCTTTTTTTTTTTTAAATATAGAAAATGGAGGGAGGTGGGGAGACGAGACCGATACGGTAGAAGATGACAAAATGGCTGCGCATTTTAGCACGTGGATTACGAGGAATTGCCGAACCGCTTCCCTTTTTCTATCCCCGAATATTGACTTTTTTCTCTATGTTTGTTTTTTAAACCAACTTTCTCCTCTATGTTTTTTCCTTGATTTTTTCATTTTACTTTTTATATTAGCTCGATCAAAAAATGATCAATCAAAAAAACATGATATTTATATATGATAATCATGTTTTACGACTATGAATATCCTTTTTATTTTTCTTTTGTTTTAATTATTATTAATTGAAAGGAATCTTGGTCTCATTAGTATATTTTGTCATAGAATTTCCATTGAATAGTTGTAGTAAGCTCACTATGAATAAAATGTACATTCAGCCATGGTTGGACCGTATTGCACGCTTTCCCAACATATAACTTCATGCCATCCTTACATGTTTTACACATTTATATGACCATAATATGATGAGTTGAAAAATTCTCCATCCTTTGAATTTTAATCCCGCCTAAAAAGGTAATACAATTATAAAATAAATTTTCATTCCTTGAATTTTAGCATGTCTAAATGAGAATCAATTCTTATTAAATTTAGATGAAATTATCGTCCCGAAAATCATCACCAATCATTTTCAAAATTCATCTTCTTCTAGATAGTATTTTGTGTAGCATGCAGCAAATAAATGTAATACCATTGAATATTATATAGTGTTATATTTTACTATAATTCTTTTTATTTTGAACTTATTTAATTTTCATGGAGCATTTTGTATCTTATTAGCATCACTACTATGAGACTAATTCAATTCAACATGAATTACACATGCAGAATCTAACTCATACTTAGATACAACATTGTTGTTGCACTAAAATCCCGTTATTGGTCACTCTAATATGTGAGTTATATTTTGATCTTAAATATTATATGAGGTACTTATTTTTAGTGTAATACTATTATTATTATTATTATTATTATTATTATTATTATTTACTTACCCTTGTTTTTCATAGATATTATATGGATTGCACTTAAAATTTTTAAAAAAAAATAAAAAGAAGTGGAATTCAATCAAAGATCACTTAGTGGTATTTTAGTGGTGTTGTCCAATCTTGGGAGAAGATCTTTCATGTGGAATTTTGGCACTTGATCATTGATCACGCGTGCAGTTAACGACGGCAGCACACGGCGCACGTTAGCAACCGAATATTGTCGGTATCTAATCTTCTTCATCTTTATGGATGTGGGATTCATTAATAGCAATTAACAACATTAACAATTCTTGTCTTTATAGACTTAAATGCAATTTTGCTTTTTACATCAAATGAAAATAATCTAATTCTCGTAAGCTTCAACATTGCACCAATGCCTAGATTCACACCATCAACTTGGAAAAGATTATGATGACTTTCACGAATTCTCAACTCTAGCTCTGTTCACACTTTTCAAACTAACCAATATTTTTATGATATTTGAGCAATTTATCAACTATTTTAATTTACTGACTTAACACAAATTTTAGAACAAATTTATCAAATTGATCGACACTAAAATATCTCATACAGTCTAAGATATTGCAAACAAAATTTCAAGTCTTATCAAATAAAAACAAGTCTTTTATTTCTATAAACTCCGAAGCACTAATTTAAAAATACATATTTAATACTGAATTATTGGTACAATACATTTTGATAATTAGTTATTTAACAAATGAGAGACATGTTACGAATTTTTATTTTTTTATTTTTTATAGTGATGTTTAGCATTTTAGGTCAAAAAGCAATTAGTGACAAAATCAATAATGCCAAAAGTTACTTTAGTCAAAATCAATGGCATTTTTGTCATGTATACCCAATTTCGTTAAATTTCTCGATTTAAATTTGCTTTACGTAATTAAGAGTTGGCACTATTTTCATGAATGCCCATTTATGCACCGCCAGCTACCACTGAGACAGTCCAGCACGAAAATTCTACGGGGTATACCACAATTCATGGTTACAATAATGTTCTAGGAGCAAACTCGATTAAAGTAATTAAAATATTAATTTAACAAATATAAGGTTGTAAAGTTGACATTTAGTGATCACTGATTATTGATGATTTTTGGTCTTTAAGTCAGTCAACTATGAATAATTTAAACTGGTTTATTTAATTGTCGTCATTTACTGATTAATTTAATATACATTATTGAGTAATGTTTGTGATTTTTATCACCATTCAAAAAAAATATTTCAAACTACCTTGAAAGTATGTGTGGCTTAGTAATTTTCATATATGAAAGTCGCATGTTATATTCTTACTAGAACCTCTTAGTCAAGCACATCACATAAGTCGTCATAATGTGATTTATGAGATATTATATTATACAATTTCTTCAAAAGAATAGAATAAGTAATAAGTCATTAATTCGTGTGGGCATCATAACTAATATTCTCACATAATAGATCACTGAATCATCTTGATTTACTATATCAATAAATTTTATCGGGTCCGAGTCGAGGTCCCAAGAAAAGAATTTCTGAGTAATAAATTATTAAATATAAAAATTCCATCAAATCATATGATAACGTGTAATTGAATTATTAAATTAATAAAATTTGGACTATAAATTGCCATTATAAAGGAAGATTAAATATGAAATTAGTGAAATTGGATTGTACATACTACATATGTATGGGTGGATGTGTAGCGCAGGAAATGCGCATGGGTCACGTGATAGCTTCGCGCGTGCATATTCCGTGTGGATGCGCAACGAAATCCAACGGGCAGGAATCGGGCTGGGCCCGAGAGCCCATGGGGCCCCGCTGCACTCTGTTCTGCGCAGCGATGCACGGGAATCCATGCCCCCTTTGGAACTGAAACTCGCCGCATTCCCTGCCACCTTATTCCTCTATTTATATTCTTCCATATTCTCGTACTTCTAGCACCGTTGATCAAACCATTCCTGACACGTGTCGACCATGCCTACCTTCTCAAATTAAGATCGACGGTGCTCATTAGTAACTTTTGCCAACTCCAAAAAACAATAAAAGTACAGATTACTATACTGAAATGACTCAGAAATATGCATTTTAATCATTATAATTAAAAAAAAAAAACCATTTTCATTCAAGATTTATGTTTTTCAATTTATAATGAAAACATTTATAATTATTATTTGAAAGTGTATTTTAAATAAGTATTGTCTTATAATCTTAATTAGTAAAATACTATAAAGATACTCCGTATAAGTTAGTTAATTCATGCTTACAGTGTATTTAACTAAAAATAAAAAATGTATTTACAATAATTATGTTCTATAGTGTTTCTTGATTCACATAGTGCAATATTGTACTGATATTAATTATTCTGTCCAGAGGAAAGGGCACTGTGACATATGAAAAAGTTGTTTGACACTGGTTTACCGACATTACTTTATAAGAGAATTTAATAAAAGGTGGCAAAAAGTATAATAACGTTCCATGATCCAAATTCTATAATATGCTCTTATCGGTGTTAATTTAATTATTTGTTTACCTTTCTTATTCCTCTTTTTGGCATTATGTATCGAAATCGGTATAATTTTTTAGATATGGAACTATATAAACATGTTATATACTTTTGAGTATATATCACTACACCGTTCGTTAAATATCTTTCACCGTTTACTTTACTAATAGTATCGACATATCTACTACAATCCCGTCTACCTAGCTACCACAATCATTTGATTTTATTTTCATATATGAGTACAAGAAATGATATAAACATACCGTGAGCATAATATAATCCACCGAAAAGTGATGCGAAGTTTGAGGGTGGCAATCGCGAAAATGGACCACCCGTCGTCATTATCAACCTGTACTGTGTTACAAGCCTGCTAAAAGAAAAGCTTCTTTAATTGCAAGAATGCCATCCACCATGATACAAATGCCATAATTGTTGGTTGCCCTCTTTTTGACCCCACTAGTCAGATTGCCCACATGTAAACATTTCAAACTAGAAATTAAATTTGAGCGAGTAGAGTATAATTCTAGTATCAAAAGATTATAAGTTGTTTTTAATAATTTTTTATCAAAAAGTTCAGCCATCATATCTTCATAGTATAATTTATTTCCCGTGTATAATTTGTGGACAATTACATAACAATAGGGTTTATCCTGTTTATCAAGTATGAGCATTTGATAGTGATTGTAATTTATTAATTTTTTCCTTTTTGTGATAAAAAAAAAAGAAAAAGAAAAAAAGCGAGAATTCAGAAATGTGCAAAGGAACAGTTAAAGCAACACTTATTGCAGGACATGACAGTCCAAATTCAACGAAATTGTCAATAATTTTGATCATGGTCGGGATCCACTCCTCATTATTAGTTGAGAATGTATATATATACACATATAATTCTAGATTGTTGTATGATGAAAAAAAGTTGCAGAATATACATGGCAATAAAATGTTCATGTATAATCATATCCACCGTATTTTGAATTATTATTGATGAGATAATTAAGATAAGTGATCTAAAAGTTTAGAAATATCTCGATCCAATAAAATTAAGCTTAATTTAATGTAACTGTGTAAGGTCAATCAAGTTCACCTCAAATTAAGTAGGCACATACAGTTTCGGCCCATATCTACATATCTCTCTTAGAATATCATTTTAACAATCAATATTAATATTAATTTATGCTTTGTGTATTTGCCTTACTATCTAACATTTGCTATATTTATAAATGTATTTTGTAGGAATTTATTAGTATCTTTTGAAAAGGAATCATCAATATTATTGCTCAATATGGGCAGATCCATTCCTCATAATTAGTTGTCAATATATAGCATATAATTCTGGATTGTTGCATGATGAAAATAGTTACTACTACATGATTATATGGTCCATCTTATCTCTTTCATAATCAATGACCAAACATCAACTTATAAAAAAAAAAAACCAAAAACAAAAACAGAAAATAAAAAACAAGTGACCGGATTGAATGGAGCATAAATTTTATATTTAAATAAATGTCATATGTTTGATTATTACTAATATTATTTTATAAAAATAATTGTTTATCAACTATTACATAAAAGTAAATTTTTCTTCAATATATATTATCAAATAATGATTGCGAATTTAATCCTGATTAAAAAATATATATTGCTAGCTACTGCATCCTACGCCTGAATCCACAGTAGACACATTGCGATAATGATGCTTTTCAAAACAACCTTTTCCGAATTATATTGTTGCCCCACCTGAGATTATTGCAAACAAGGAAAAAAGAATATACATCTTTTTTTTTTTTCTTTCTTTTTTGTTATATGCATATATTATAAATATTGTTTTGTATAAATTAATTAATCAAATCAATTAATATTATGATATGAACATATATATGAAGTATTATATTGACTACATACTCCCGAATTTTGCTTCTCTCAAATTAAAAGCTCAAATATGAAATGTAATCAAAGGCAAAACATAAATTTTAGCAATAAAGTTGTGTTATTGGACAGGGTTTAAGGTAGTAATCAATTGTTTATAATCATCATAATGGTAGAAAAGGCATAATCTTTGTCACAAATCAGGCAATTAAAACCCAGAAAGAAAGGCAAGTGGATAAATGAAGATTATTAAGAAACATAGTTAGTGGCGTGGTTAAGTTGTAAGCAGGCATGAGAGAGAGAGAGGGAGATTTAAGGTCAAACAAATGTAGGAGCTTTACGAAGCAGTCGAATGATTAAAAATATGATTATGGGATGGGGATAATAATTAAGAATGGTAATAATGATAAGATTTGTTAATTAGTGAGGAGGGTGGGGTCCAGGAGTTTGGAGGGATGATGATTGAAAGGGAAACGACGAGGAATCGAGCGTGCTGGGGAGGAAACAGAAGAACAGTGGAAGGTGTAGTGTTGTGGGGAAACATTTTTTCTCGTTTGTCATTCGATGCTAGAGGTATAAACTTCATTCTGTCTCCACTCCTTCATCGATCGACACAAAATTACCTTTTTTATTTTTATTTGAATAAATGAAACCGTAAAAGTAAAAAATGTGACCATCTTAGATTTTTTTCCCCCTCAGAACACAAGCTTCAAATTCGAGAATAGAATCAATATTAGTCCCACAATGACTAACTTATATAAAATGACAATGACCAAAAGAAAAGAAATTTATAAATTAACAATAATTCTTGTATTTAAAGGTCAAAATTCAATTGTTGCTGACATTCTTTCAGTTAAGTCACATAGATGTAGCAAATAAAAGAATTATGTGCTAGCTAGTTTGGCAAATGAACAAGGGAGTACACAACAAATATTGTCTTGCATAATAGTTCGTAAATTATACACACACAAAAATTAGTACAAAAATTATACTCCACCATATCAGTTATCTATTTCAAGGAAATGATTTCAATTTATTTGTTAGTACTTTTTTATGCTAATATTATTATTGGGACTTATTTAACTATACTAAACTAGATCGTACTATAGGAGGAATAAAAGTCATTACACTTTAATAATAATAATAATAATAATAATAATAATAATAGATTAATAGTAGTAGTAGTAGTAGAAAATCACCAATATTGTCCTTCAATTGTTTTTCAACTGTTAATATAGTCTATAATTTTTAATTTCAATTAATTTGATCATTGAATTGTTTAAAATTTTATCAATTAAACCATTTCGAGGGACCAAAATAGTAATTTCTCCATTTTAAAAATTTGTCAAGTTGATCCTCGAAAAGTTTAATTAATAAATTTTAAATAATTCAAAAATTAGTTGAAATTAAAAATATATATTGCAGTCCACCTAATTGGTTAATAACTATGTTAATGGATAATTGCATAATAAGTCTAAATTCATAAGCCCAATGGGCTAATATGAAGGGTGACGGCACAGAAGCCCAATAATTGATCAACATGTCCTAGTCATTGAATTGTTCGATTTCTTTAATCAAGGTCCGACCCGAGAAAACCCGATTTGAAGAAATTAGGGCTGAGATTTTGGGGTGTGCATGATTATCGGGTTATTCGGGTATGCTATTTGCCGCTGTTATCAATGCAAACTCGAGTTAGATCAATCGTCGAAAGAAAGGAATTTGGATTAAAAAATTGCTGAAACCAAACACGAGGGTTCCAATGGATGCATTGAAACAATGCGAGGCGAATTTTGTGGCATATCTGCACCCATCTAAGTCCAAGCATGTCAAGGATGCGGTCTATCGTGAACTAAGCTCCCTGCTTTTCAAGTAATTATCCCTTTTTCTCCGGCAATTCAATCTCTCCTTAGTGTTGTTGTGTATATACAGCATATGTTTCAGCTTGTTTTTTTAGTGATTTTCATTCGCCTGTTTCCTCTTGTGAAGGTTTGATGAAGCTTTAGATGGCGTGGTACTGGCCTACGAACCAAAGTTTCATAGTAATTTGGCAAAAATTCTACCGGGAATTCACCCATATTTTGGTGTGAGGTTTCAAGCAAACTTGTTACTCTTTAATCCAAAGGTGGATATGCTTTTAGGTAATGCTGATTATATGCTTCTTTTTTTTATGAAGTGGCATTTGCTTGATTGCATTAGCATACACAATCAGCATTTCTATGTGTTAAAGTTGTTTCCAATGCTTGCTAGATGAACTGCTGATACTTGATTACTTGTTATCTATGCGTTAACTTTTGTTAATGTTGTAATTACTGATGTGGTTTCCAGAAGGAGAGGTAGTGAAAGTTTGCCTACAGTCTATTCACATAGTTGTTCTTGGATTTTCATCTGCCATTATAGCAGATGAGGACGTTCACAGAGAATTCAAATATAAGATTGTAAGCACCCTGAAATTGTGCTTTCATGTATTTTGTATCCAGTGTGTGCTTATCGTGTTTTATACACCTGCAATTGCAGAAACACGGTGAGGAAGTGTTTGTCAGCAAATCTCACAGGAGACATAAGATTAAAGTGGGAACAGTAGTACGTTTCTCTGTCAAGAGGTAAATATCCTGTCAAACGTGATTTTTCCACCTATTGCATACTTTTGTTCTTGCATCCATGCCACTGGCTACTGGGGAATCAGTTCATAATGTCATATGCATTAATCCGGTGTTCTTGTCAAAGTTTATTCGGGTTGAACTAGAAATTCTTAACTGCAGTGTAATACTTAGAAAATAGACGTTTGAGGTGCTGCCTTTGTTCTGTGAAACTTACTTCATTCTTACCTTATGCACTGCCCATTTGGATGTTGTGCATCATATTTTAAGTATGTGGCAAAGCAGGCAAGATAGGCTGATGAACCCAGGATGTATTCAATTTTCTGAAATTATTTTGGGTTGATCTTAGGAAGAACAATTAATTTTCACCTGCGCTCTGTATTTAACTTTTTTAAAGAACATTAAGTTGATACATAAGATTTATTAAAGAAGGAACATATGCTATTATGAATGAAAAGATTAGTGATGGCTGTGTAAAACTTTTTGCGCCCATTTTTTACCTTCTCTAAATGGAAATTGAAATTCAGCAAACCCAATAATGGCCTTCAACTGGAATGGTTGAAAGTGGGTGGCCTGGGCAAGCTACCTTTGTCAAATTTACACCCTCAGTGTCAATGTATTTACTTCATGATAGTACAACTCAATGTGGCAATTAATGCCTGTAGTTTTGATGAAGAGATACTACACATATGTGGATCATTAATTTCTGCTGATACTGGAAATGTTAGTTGGTTGGAATCAAATAGAGAAGCACAGACAAAGAGGTAAGGATCTTTAGTACTTTTAGTTCTCTGTATAAGATTTTGCTTGCAACATCTCTTAATTGTGTGAATGTACTGCAGTGACCCTAAAAAGAGTGGAAGTGAGAGGCCAGTGGAAAAACTGGAGTATGGCAACGGAAGGATAGGCGAAGAAAATATGAATGCAGATAATCAACCTAAGAAATCTAAGAGACGAAAACTGGAGTGAGTTGATTTGCCCACAAGTCGGAATGTTTTTAGCTTTGTCTCTACAAGGCAGGGGAACAATTATGCTTCTGTTCTTCTCATTTGCACTAGATTCCTAAGTTCATACTTGGGCCTGAAAATCTTTAACCACATTTAACTAGAAAATAGGAACCCAATGATCCATCCATCTTGCTATTTGGACCTTACTGCCTTTCTTGTATATCCCTCATCCACAGCCCATTTGGACAGATTGCAGATTTATGTACTTGTTAAAACATTGCTAATGTATACATTGCTATTCTTACTTTCATTCCAAAACTGTTAAACCTCTATTGGCTGTTAACACCTAGCAAGCTTCAACGCCATAGAGAAAAAAAAGAGATTTTTTTTTTCTTCTGTTAATCATCAAGCTGTCATGTTCTTCGAATTCTTTTTGTCAACCGAGAATTGTTAATATGTGCAATTCCTATTCCTCGATATGATTCTTGTGCATTATGGGTGTGTTCTTGGGTGGAAACAGAAGTAACGCCGAAGTGCATTGTGTGTGTATGTGTATATTTTTACAGGTTCTTGAGCAAGAAACAGGAAGCTTTTGATGTTTTGTTGGGCAATCGGATCTAAGAGATTTGGGGATATGGAAGCATGGTACATTTGAGTGATGTACTGATGATTGGTTAAATGGAAACAAAGTCACATGTTTTTTTGCAAGACATTATAGTGGGGAATCAATGTCAGCAGTCAGCATTCTGGTACCAGGTTCCTTTCAAAAACACCCCATATTATTCCTTGGTTGGTCCCTCTTGTAAAAATCCCAAACGAAAATGAGAGTTGGCAATTAAAAATGGAGAGGGAGGGCTACCAGCTTTGCGGGTTGGTGAAGAATCAGCTGCGTCTTCCTCCCATGTGCTGCTCTGGTTTTTTTAATCTGGAAATTAAGAAAGAAGCCATAGAAGCTTGCGACAGCAACTCCCTTGTAATCCGGACTTGTAACATGCCTCCATTTCCCACTTCCATATCACCAAATGCCCACATCTTCCTTTCTTGCATTCTGCACCTCAATTCCGAGAGTCCCATCATATCACTACTTGTGTTGAACCCCACCGAACTTGAGGGTCTCACCGCTTCTGCCTTGAGGCAAGACCATGCACTCGGCAGTGGCAAAAACACTAAGCTATTAACTTCTTTTGGATTGATCAACGAACTAAATAATGTTTTTGAACTTCTCTCAGTATATACAAAATGACTGAATGTACTTCAATTCAATTTAGAGAGCTCCCATCTCTACTTGTCTTGAAGTCCATCTCTAATTCGATTGAGGGTCTCACTGCTTCTGCCTTACAGGCTACACAAGGTTGAACCTTATACTCAATGACTGACAGAAAAATAAAGTTATCAACTTATTTTGGACTGGTCAACCAACTGAGTTATGTTTTAGAGCTGAAATGACTAAATGAGGAGGAAGTAGTTAGCTTAGAATCTTTGTTTGGTTTACTATTTGCATTATTTTTATTCCTGCATTTCGACCCACTTTTCACACCCCATCTAACTATTATCTCAAGGACTATATTTTAAGCAAGTGTGAAGATTTCCATATTCAATTTTTTAATCAGATGTTAGAAGCCTGAAAGCTTTAAAATATCTTTAATAAACACGTATTCTAACATGTTAAACTTCTAGTTGATATAAAATATATGCGTGACTACATATTAGAACATAAACTCCATGTTGTTATTTATTATTGATTCAAGGGTTTCAAAACTAATGAACCGTTAAAATTTTTTTGAAATCAACATATTTTTGCGTATTTGGCCCGTCGGGAAATATTGTAATCCTCACGCTTCAATAATGCACAAATCGTAGCTGTATACACATTAGAAATTCAACGATACATGGTTTATCTAGCCATCTAGGGAACCCCATCAATAATGAGCCAAAATGGAATATTAATCATTTTCAATCATTTGCTTCCACTAAAATATTAATCCTACTTTGGAAAATGATTAGCCCATACTCTAATCATCTTTCACTACTGATTAAGGCCATCTAATTGCAGAGCTTTGACCCTAATCGTGTCAACCACACAATGCTATATATTAACTACCAAACTGTATTATGTTAATTGTCTATCACTATTGTTAATTAGTGTATATAATGACTCTTCCATATTATTATATTGTTCAAGATCTGTCCTACAAAAGTTAATTTATTACGTGTACATGTTTCACTTAAGTTTTATATTTTGATCTTGATTTTTATCAGTAGTTAATGTGAAACCCATCATCCATACCTAGCTACTCGTTAAGACGACATGCCCTTGTGCAAACCCTAAGTGCTACCTTAATTGATGGTTTGTAAATGTACCTTAATTAAGAACACAAACTAGGCGCACTTTAAGTACACAAATCATGTCCCTTAAGAACACAAACCAGACACCTAAGGTTTTAAAATGACACATCTTTTTGCCCAATTCAAGAAGTAAAATCACGCACCTAAAGCAATCGCACAACCGCACCTGAGAAGGCCAACCGCACAGAAACCCATATATATATATATATATATAGTATTATAAGGAACAGAATATATAAGACTCAACCCATAAATATTATGCATACAATGCACTTACAACAAATAGTAAATGCAGCAGCCGGGGATGCATGAATGTACAGCAGATCAGAGCAATATTGCTGCTACGGATCTCTCGGGAATGAGCAATTTCATTTACAGATAATAATATTATTATCATATTTTGTTGGAGGTATCCATTTCACTTGCTGGGATAAGTTAAAAACTCAAATTTATTTCTATATATATATATATTTGGAAGTCATATATATATATATATATATATATATAATCTACGTACGGCTCATCATATCTGTTCTTGATCATAACACACGCCCCCATGTGATCAACTGATCATCTTCAAAGTTTTTCATCTCTTAAAAAATAGTTAAAAAGTCCAGAATTTAGGATTTTTTTTTCGAAGTATATTTTTTGACTATTAAAGCGTGACATAATTATTATATTTCTTTTGAAAATTTGGGAAAGAATAATGCAGAGTAGTAGTGGAATGTGTCGTGGCTTTTACAAGTTACCTTTGAAGAGTAAAGGGTGATGGGGCTTTAAGATTGAATAGATTCTATCTCGCAGCCCTAAAAATGCTGGGGATATGATCATCATCTACGAAAGCTAGCTAGTGTTGATAAGCTTTTGGTTTGACCGGGTGTTTATATTCAAGTTTGAGAATCGTATTCCATCTACTTAATTAATCATTTTTCTGAGGTACGAATTAAAATTTTTAGTTGTTGATTGTGGAGACGTACACTTGAGAATATGTTACATTATTTCATTATTTGGATTTTAGTAAGAGTGATTGTGTTGTGTTTTGTGTAACAATTTTTCTCTTTATTTGTAGAAGTAAACAAAGTAAATAATTGTATTGCTCAGAAATGGGTGATCGATCAAGTAGGTGCGTGGAGCACTAGTCTCGTACTTGAAGGTCACGAGTTTGATTCTTGTCAACATTTTCTTGATTGATGATGTACACGGTTTTTCTACCTCTCATATATGGTTTGCATGCGGACTATAACATAAGAACGAGGCTCACCCTCAGATTGGATAGTTACGTACAAGCTATAGCACAAGAACAGTGTTTACCGTAGTAAACGTCCTTCAATAGCGACTATGGTTTCTCTCGTCACGAAAAAAAAAAAACATATTAATTAAGCAACTAACCTATAAGTAGCTAGCTATTTTTTTAATAGTAGATTATAAAAAAAAAAAAAATGAAATGGTGACGTTAAAAAGACAAAGAGGGTAGGAAACGAAATTGATCAATTCAAGGTTGGAAAGTTGTACTGGTAGTGCACTTCTATCTGTACTGTCTTCTACTTTTAATTGGTTATATGAAGATACACGACACCATACACAGCTAAGCTTATTAAGCTACCCTTGCTTGCACTACTTCAATTCTTCTCTTATTTCATCATCAACCAAACCAAACCACCAAACTATATATGTATCGTACGGTTTGTAAGGATATATAATATATGTCCTATGATGTCACTTAAACACATTATACATACTGTATACAGCTAAGCAAATATATTTAGGAATCCAACATAATGCAAAGAAAAATCCATTATCTGTCATATGAATCTCAACACCAGCCAGTCTTAACTACGGACTCATAAGACTATCACTCGGGCACTTAGTACTACGTCAAAAGCTATATTTAATAACGAAGGCACAACTTTGTCCATAAACATCTATATTTATGGACAGTAATTATATTTTCGAGAAGTAGGGCGTTGGACTTGATCATTTGCCCAACAATCCTTCTAGCCAATTTTTTTGGGCTTGAACAAATCAATACCGTTGACCTCTCATATGGGATAGTCATTACATGCCATCTGAGCACAATATACTTGGCTCGTTAGCAAAATTTGATTTTTAATTACTTGAAAAAAGTTGTGACCCAAAGCTCCTTAGTCCTTACCATGCATGGGTGTATACATGTCCTATTCATAGTTGATTCTTCATCAACCTTGCAATGCTTTAATAGTTCGGTTACCAATTGGCGAAATAGTAAATATTGTTTCATGTTTTTTTTTTTTTTTTTGGGTTTAGTAAGTTAAACTAATTGATAATATTAAATATTGATATAAACAGCTAATTTATTGTTTGTTTGTTAAGTATGCTTTGTTAAAATAATCCTTAAAGATGGTAGGTTGACGTCAGTATGCCATAAAGATGTAAAGTTAAATTATGGGATTTAATTAAAGCATCTTTGTGTCGTAGGTGTGGTCTTTTGACACATAATTGTTCCTTTTTCTTTTCTTTTTATTTTGGTGGCTAGGGAAACACACAAGAAGTCAATAATTATAGTATAATAGTCCACAAATTACACATGAGAGTAAATTGTTATAAGAAAACCCACTGCCATAGGTTCCATCAAGTAATTACCTATTTACTTCTACATACCTCAATGCATACATGGGTATCCAAATTATCTCCAAAAAATTATACGCTTTTTAATTTACTCATTTTTTTTTTTTATCAAATGGACGAGTTATACAAACAAAAATTTAATTTCTTTCCATAAGAAGGAACTCGATCTTCTTATAACTGAATGGGAGTCCTCGATCATAATAATCATTCCACTCACTACTCTCTTGTGTTCCAACCTTGACAAATATATCAGTCACCACATTTCGTTCTTTGTTAGCTAGCATATATCTCTGATTCAATAATTATCACTAGATTAATTGCATGCACATACATTAATACACAATATCTAATTCCCAAAGATTACAAATCCAACCTCCGATCCATAATAGGATTCAATGAATGTCACATAGTTTAACACTATACTTACAATCATGTATTCCTGTATATATACACATACATACAAACATATACATAGGAATGCAAAACAAAAACATTAGTAGAATGTATCCCATAAATTCAGGGTACATAACTTGTACTTTTGCACCACATCCACGTGAAGAACTTATCAAGAACCCTAAACAAAGAAAAGAAACGTACAAGATTGATGATATCTAACAATCTTGGTTTGATCCTGTGTCGAGTTTCTGCCCTAAACCTTATTAGCAAGAAGAATATTTGTTCTACATTGAACAACAGAACTGCCCAGAAACATATGCAACAACCCCTCGTGCGGTTTTACATAGGACAAATGAAATGGTGCATTTGATGTGGGCTTATGTGTTGAAAGTGTGCTTAGTCTAAACTTAATTAAGATTAAAGTGCATGCCAGCATTATAGTAATGGTTAGTACGACAATTAACAGCCGGGACGGTCGGCCTTAATCCAAACGTCATTACTGTAAAGCCGGGAATGGATAATTAAAGATGGTTTTAATTTAATTAATAGTAATTAATCATGACAAACAGCCGACAAGTGATTTTAATGTTGTGGACACATGTCAACCTAGTACCACTCCACTCTTTATTATTGTTTTTAGATGACAAAAAAGGAAAATTGTAACTCCTGTAAATGTGTACTGGATAAACTCCGCTCATATGTAATAATGTATAGTTATGTACATGATGGATTCGACAAAGAAAATGCTGACAAGAATTCAATTTATTATGACTACTTGATAAAAGAATTATACTTTGCCTGGTCATTTGGCCATTTCGAGACACTTTTTTTTTTCTTTATCATTAATATAATTAGTTCACTTTCTATTAATAGAGCTTTTAGCAGTTAGCTATGTCAAACAAATTCAACTACTGAATAATTAGAATAATAATTAAGAGAATTTTAAATTAAACTGTTAATTTTGACAGTACTCATCTCAATCATATTATAGCATATAGGATTGTATTGATACAAATTAAATTGAAGTAACACTAGGATGATCGAGAACTTAGAATTTCGCTAATAAAATTTCTTCAAACTAACATAACTAAATTTTATATATATATATATATATATATATATATATATATATATATATATATATATATATATATACACGAGTCTACTCACTGCCACACATTATAATAGCTAATTTAAGATAGATTATTTTTAAGACACGTTGCGTCAGTATTTAATAAAAATTTTCATATTATTCCGTAATCTTAATGTATCTATACAAACTAAACATGACAGCCACACATTATATCATGAGTTTTAACTCACAATATATATAGTGTATATTAATCTTTGTGACTGAGACTAATAAGCATCTATCATCATATAGTTTAAAAGTAGTATTGATTAGTGTTATTCGAGTCGGAACTAAATATTTTAAAATACTGTCCGGGAACAATCAAACATTCAAATGGTTAACCAATCAAAATAAAATTATAAAATTTACTTCGTTACCCATGGTTAAGGTATAGGGTTCTTACCATTGCATGGACGAAAAACGAAAGGTATGAAAATATATGCCATTCACTATAGGCTATATTTTTGGGTTTGCCTCAGGTCTCCACCATAGACTTTCTCTTTGGCTTTCGTTATTAACTTTATGGAGAATAAAATTATTGTTTGTAATTAAAAAATAAAAGGGAAATGGGACGTACTAGGAGAGGAGGGGTCCGTGGGGCCGTGAGAGGCCCGTGACAGTGTTTAGTACAACGAAGCAGCCTTCGAACCTAGACGTTGTTGGAAAAAGGCGTCCCCACAAAGTGTTGAACGTGGGCTGTTAAAATATTTGAAGAAATTTTGCCTGCTGGGCTCGGCATTTTATTATTAGTATTTTTTTTGAAGATTTATTATTATTATTATTATTATTATTATTAAAAAAAGAAAATAGCTAATTGGCCCATTTGAGAAGGGGCCCACCCCCAAAAGAGCAAAAATGAAGCCGTGATGCTTCCCAAGACATTGCCATGTCAGCCCCTGAAAGCACTATCCATTGAGAACCACGCCATATCGCATTCATGCAATGTCATCTCTCTTAATTTTTTTTAAATATGAAAAAAACCGCATTCATTTTTTAACAGAATTGAGATGCTTATGAGTTATGACACTATATAAATAGGTATAACATTTACAATACATTTTGTTTCACATGATTTTGTTTGACATATAAACCATTAATAATCATGCAATTTGATCCTTAAATGTGAGCAAGTGGCGCATTACTTTCGGTTGATATTTTTCAAATTTACCAACAAAGTTAACAACCATTTAAGGAGGAAAGTGGTTTGGTTCATTCACTACTCTTACTATACATTCCTCAGAGATCTGTTCCATTTATATAATATGTAGTTATGGTTGAATGAAAAAGTTTATAAATGAAGAAAAATAAAAAAGTTAGCTCTCGACATCAACATTGATTATGTACCAATACTCATGGAATTGAAAGAATTTAACAATTCTTGATTAGTGTTTTCTGATTTGAGCTGGCTACTAGTTATAGATAAATTAACTTGATTTTATCTCATTGTAGTCCTTTATCGGCTAGGGTCATAAGATAAGATTTAACTATTAAAGCACACATTTAGATAGTGGCTATGAACTTTCCTGTAAATTAAATAGAGACTTTAAAATTGCAATTAATTCAAATCTCCAATCTCTATTTCTCTCTCTTTTAATATGAGTTTAGAGTTTAACATATGGTCTCCGGTACCTCAACTACTATGAAACTTATTTATATTAGGTTCAATTTATGTTGAGCTTACAATGCAAATTAAAGTTTGAATATTACTTGATAAAATGCTTGATTAAGAATTCATTAACACGATGCACTCTTACAAGAGTCGATCTTCGACCATCTAGTTACTTTTCGTAAGCTTACCAAATTATAGAAATCTAAGCTAGGGTGTATTATGGGTTTAGGCCAAAGGTATGGGTATCAAAGTGATTGCTATTGTTTGGTTGATAGATTTTTAGAATATTACTATGTGTTTGGAATACCCCATCAATTGAAAAACTCATACCCTAATGAAATAAGGGTTTCATTTCCCTTCCTCATTTCTTCCCTAATTATTAATAATCATTCGTATTCCACCCTACTACCAGACATGCAAAACACTTTCACCAAAACCCATTACCATTACTAAGTATTTGATACCCATACCGATTCCGATTCCCATGTGCGAACGAAACACACTCTAATATAAAAATATTATTTATTTTAACCTTATTTTTCAATGCAATTAATGTGTATGTAGTACATTCTCCCAATGCAATCCAATGCAGCATGGGAAAGTACTGTTCCTGAAAGGGGCACCAAGGTTAATTGTGGAATGCAAAACCAGCAAGGATGTAGGGAACCTGTGATGATTGCCGTACATAAGGCAAGCTAGATGACTGAAATGTGGCAAAGAACATAAATAGTGGCAATCTTGGTGTTGGGATTCCGACCAGAATTGAAGGACAAATTGAATTCAAATCCCTCCCGAAAAAGACCACTTCACAGTAACTCACGTTGGTTGCTTTGAGGTTGTCCATGCATGCACCGGGGCGAATAACGGCACCCATCAAACATTATAACTAATAACTCCCATCATTTCCTGGCCTCTTGAAATGGGGTCTTTGATGTTCATGATGGATGCCACATACCATTCCTGCGCACTTGTGGGAGAGAGCTTAACCTGAGGGAATAACCCTGAGTGTATGATCGTATATCCGCTCGGTATGCATCTGTATGCCCTGAGGAACATTTCTCAAGATTAACCTACATTGTGTGGGCCCAACCCAACCGGAGCTGAGCTATAGATTCGACCTAGCTATAAGATTATTAGTCAACAAACAACCCCCTCTTGGCGGTCCCGACCTAAGCGCTTGGTTCGGGTACGGTACTCCTAACAGATTACCTCCTACAGTAGAGAACAAAGTACCTCTGGTGTAGCTTTGCTCGATCACGTCATAGTCAGACTCGTCTAGAAACGTGTCTCACCTAGACCTATTAGGGGAGCCACCGAGGTAACCCGTGCATGTAAAACATGTGGCGGGCATGTCAAGCATCCTGCATGTGGCCCCTCCTAAACCCTTACAAATAGCGCATTTAATGCTACCTATGTGGGGAACTTTTGAATTTTCTCACTAACAGTACACCTCAGCACAAGAGCGTCCGACCTACCGTCTAAGTTATCCGAGCTCATCAACCTACTTCGCAAGCTACAAGTAGATGTATTAATTCATTGATTCTAGAGTATTTACTACATCAATACCATTTCCAATAACTTGTCTATACAGCACTAAGTTAAACAATATTGTATTACATAATGACTGAAGCGGATGGAATTGTGGAAATGAAACGCAAACAACTGCCACATGTCACCATTATTATTAATATTAATATTAACGAATTCATCAAATTAATTTGAAAAGGCCAACAGAACAAAATTGGGTATATGATATCCAATCATAACGCAGCTGAAATTTGATGGAATATCACCTCTAAATATAGTAGGGCATAGACCATATAATATTCAAGTAGCAATGAGGAAGAACACAAATTTTTAAAAAAATTAATACCACAAAAAATAAAAAAGAGAGAACAGTTTGGCTGTTAGCTGAAGAATGAATGTTAAACTCCAACGATGGGGCATCCTCGCACATGGGTCGTGGTCAGATATGGACTACCCATTTTTATTAATTATCTTTTACTTTTCTAATTGTAATTAAATAGAGAAATTAAATACGAAATTAAATTATTTAAACCAAAGATATTGGGATCGAGTTTTGTGAAGGCAGCAACCTTAAAATTAAACTTAACAATCAAAATGGTCAATGGAGTAGCTAGTTTCTCATTCTTGAAATAATACTTGGAACAAACCAAATTAATCTCTACATGAACATGAGTTGTATCAATTAACTTATGGAGAAAATTTGTGGTCACGATTTTTTTAAAATTTCAAATCTCTATTTTATTTATTAGATAATAATATTAGACACTTGATTGGGTAACCACAATATTTGTGGAGACTAGTCTGTTAAGTTTGACTTTTAATCATGAGAACTGCTCATTGAAAATATTGGCCGGTTTGAGTTGATTAGTTATAAAGAATCTAGACTGATTTATTCGGTCTTTTGCTAAAAAGTTACAAGACATCAATGCAGCTAGCATTCATTCAGACTGCACATTTGAATAGCAACTTTGAGTTTCTCCATAGATAAAAGATAATATATACTAACAGAATTGGAATAAATTATACATAGTTCTTTCTAGACTAGGCATGTGGGAAGTTTTTGTAGGCTTCGATTTTTGGTTTCGACGTTTCTTGCGATTAAAAAAACATGCCCACGGCTGCTGTCGAACGTCTTTGACTGCTTGACTGCCAAAAGTACGTTGCAATCATGATAGATTTCATCAAACTCTTGTTGAACATTTTAATTTGCATTGCGTTGGTCATGATACCACAAATCTATGGGTACACTTATTAGAATTTTGGTCTTGAGATATTATGTCATTTCTGTTGGTTTTTAAACCGATGGAATTGGTGGCATAATGATATTAGCTTAATGATTTGAATGCGTCTTTTGTTTTTTTTGGGGTCTGGGGTAAAACCCTTTATTGGACCCCAAAAAATGGTGACATGGTGTACCGTGAGATCTAGGCCATATCAGTATCACATATATTTTGTCTAATTTTCTTTTCTCTTTGATTTCCAGTGGGCGATGCATGTGGCTAGCTGGAAGCAATAAAAATCTATTCTTTTTTCCACTTTTTATCTATCTATCTATCTATCTATCTTCTTTTTTTGGTTTAATTTGTTTATACGTATACTGTTAGTATGTATCCAAGAAATATTACTATTTCTCACTACAGTCCTAAGAACAAACAATCCCTAAGGAAAAACAACATTTAAGGTGGTCCGAAAAGAGTGGTCGAGTGGGTGAGCATGACTCTCGTATCTAAAAATTACGAATTTGATTTTTACCAATATTTTCTTGGTTAAGCTTGTAGCATAGAGTCTTCCTAGTGCAATTTATATCTCTTGAATTGTGTGTCTATTACATATACATGAGCGAAGAGTTTACCTAATGCGCACTCTTAGATATAATAACTAAGGGTTTCAATTCCTTTGAACAGCCAATTATATATACAATGTATATGTATTGTCATGTCAACGCATAAAACATATGTACAATATTTATTTTTTCTACACATGCATGCGTGTGCAACGTAACACATGTGCAATATGTTAAATGTGGAGTATATATATTGTTTTCTTCTTTATATACTATATTTTTTAAACAAAAGGAGGTCAGGGAGAGACGTACCCGAAGAAAAAAATCACCTACATACACACTATTAGACAGACAATGAGCATGAATTGAAGTTCGCCAACCTTAACATCTAGTCTTTCAAAAATGCCCTATTAAAAAAAGATTGAATGATCGATCTTTAAACCCTTACAAGTAAATTAGTAACCTAATTTTGTTCCCGGTAATCATTAACCATTGAACCACCTTCACTTCCCACGGACCTATTAATTGTTTAACAATATTTTAACAATTTTAAATATAATATGGCTTAGCTATCCCGTATAGTATATAACACACAAGCCATGTTACATGAACGTTGTGGCATACTTGTAATTATCTTCCAAACCAAGGGCTATTCCCCACACGTGTCCTTTTATAAACCCCCAGCTAGCTTCTTACACAACCCCTCACTTTCTCAATTCTCACCGTCAACGGAGACAATCATCCAAACCGAAACATCGCCGGAGAAATCATATTCCGATCAAAGAAGAACAAAATGTCTGGGTGCAGCAAAATCCGGCACATTGTGAGGCTCCGCCAGATGATCCGGTGGTGGCGCAAGAAGGCGGCAATGGCGGCCCGCAGCCGCGTCCCGGCGGACGTCCCCGCCGGCCACGTGGCGATCACGGTCGGGATTAACAGCAAACGGTTCGTGGTCCGAGCCACGTACCTGAACCACCCGGTTTTCAAGAAGCTACTGTCGCAGGCCGAAGAAGAGTACGGGTTTACCAACTCCGGTCCGTTAGCCATTCCCTGCGACGAGTCGGTGTTCGAGGAAATTCTCCGGTACTTGACCCGATCCGAATCCGATCACAAAAACACCGCCCGGTTCATGAACTACGAGGACTTCCAGAGATACTGCCACGTCGGCATCCGAAGTAACCTTGAATTCTGGGGCGAGTCACGGCCGTTATTACACGGCGTTTCCAGTAAATCGATATGCTAATAATCTCCGATCCGCCCGGGGGCCGTTTGGTTCCGAGTTTAGGAATCCGCAGTGATTTATGCCAGATAACCGGAATTGGTGATTTCATTTTGCGGAAACCAAACGCGTACTTGAATGCTTTACTACATAGGACAAGTATATGACAGACATTGGATGGAGAAAATAAAGAAACACTATCGGTGCACCGATTTGACTCGTCCGAGTTGCACCGCTGGCACGGCGGTCAACGCGCTTGACTCGGTTGACTACTCCGTTTTGGGAGGGCTGATAAATTTTTCTTACCATATTGGTAAGTGGGAAATTAAATGAAGTAATTTTTTGTTTTATTTTTTTCGGTGAATACTCCGGAGAATGTGATGGAGATGGCAACCGAGTCGTCCCGAGTTCGAATCGGAGTGGAGTCAACAAAATCAAGACTCCACGGCGGAGGCGGCAAGATGCGGCGGAGATGATCTGATTACTGTAATGGCCATATATCCATCGTCTTGTAAATTTGATGATTGGAAAATGCGTAAAAATTGAAGATATTTTGTAATTTTTTTTTTTTTTTTGCTGGAATTCATTGTTGTTGATAATTGAGTGGGGGAAAGTGGTGGCCGTTGTGGGAGTTATAATAATGGTGGCATCAACCCACGTGAAACCAACTATCGTACAATATATGTACTGTTGCCATAGCCTGCAACTATGTCACTTTTTTGCCTGTTCTACTGTTACACCACCAGAAAACTTCCCAGCTACTATATAGGAATTTCTGCAATGCAATCTTTCATGTCGATTTTGTTCCTTGCTTTTTTTCAAAATTATTTTTCGCTATCTTATTTTCAACATCAGCAATGTATGTTTGGTTCAAGTTATATAATATAATCAAGGAAATTTAACATTCCAAAGTATATATCCCCATATTTGGTTCATGTTGTTTAACTTTCTCAAACATATATTCTCCAAGAAATGCAACATATCCTGCACATTATAAAATTTTGAAGGGAATGTGATTCCCTTACAATTCTTAGGTTGTCTAAGATTATCGTGAATATTTACAAATTTTTGCCATTTTATTTATAATTATTATAAAATATATATTTTATGTTAGCTTATTATATGTATTATATTTAATTATTTTTTGTAATTATATATTTTGTTTTATACTTTAAATTAATTATATATGATATTGTTATCTTATTTATTTACTTTAATTTTTAATTTTATTAAAATATACAAAATTATGTTAAGAGTATTAAAAGTAAAAAAAAAAATTATATATAACATAAAAGATAATCCCTAAACTAAGTAAATTTATATTACATACTTCAATATTAACCAAACACATAACATTTCATGTAATCCAACATTCTCTAGTATAATTTAACATCCGTGAAAAAAACAACCCTTAAGTGTTATTTTACGTATAAATGTCCATACCTCTCATACGCTACTAAATGGTAACAAGTGTTGAAATAATATAGTATGGCAATAACACTCGTAGAATGGTAGAAATGTACAAAATTAATTGGGCGCGCGCGGGTCGGGGTGTGGGTAGCACACTCGTGGTACAATATAAAGGTAATTTTATAAATGCACCATAAGTTAAAATTGCATATAAATCTGATGATTGTAATTCTAGTTATATTATCATAGACTCATCCGTTTCGCTCTTGTGATGTTTATACCAACAGTCCCGGGCTCCATGATAATTTGTCATAAATGAAAACAGACTTTACAAGGTTTAAAATGAAGCCCAGAATCTTTGGATTCAAGTCATGTCAACCAGCCTAGCAGTCCAAGTAGAAAGTCATAGAGCAAGATTTTCAATGTAAATTTCATGAATTCAAAGTGTGAACAAAAAGTTTACGGTGAAGTTTGACAACATTTTAACTTTGAATCGATTGAAATGTATAGTTATATAAATAAGATTACTACTATATGATTGATAGTGATGTGAATTGACCTAAATTCTTATTTATAAAGAATATAATTACTTATATGAATTATATATTTGTACTATTTATATTCAAAACACTTTATTTTTTAAAAAGAAATCTAGTATTTGTTTGAACTTCAAATTCAAGGTTTACACAATTCCAGTTTTAGAGACTGGTGAATATTTGTACACTAGAGCTTTCAATAAAATCAAATATATATATATATATATATATATATAAATTCTGCACCTAATAACTGCTAACAAAGCAAAGCTTATGAACTTATTTTGAGTTACGTTTTAACTAAAGTTTTAATAATGCCCACTAGTTATAACCGTTAAAGCTTTGAGAAACACAAACCAAACTGGAATTATCCTTGACTAATTGCCCATGTATTGTTCTACTGTTGGAATGGTGCTTTTCATCATCAGCATGAGGACTTGGGCCACGTGAGAGGGATAGGGCATAGGCCCAAAATTTTCTGATTTTGTAGGTGACAATGACTTGTTATTAGGGATACCCTACACATTTAGAGAAAGAGCCACAATTAACATGTGGGCCCCAATCTTTTCCACCGACGGGTGGGCCAGCCCTGCATGCATGGGACGCTAACGTTTCAAACAGCCAGTACAAAATTGTACTCCAACCATGCATTCTTGTACCTTTTCCTGTGCTTTTAATGTACAAAATGATCACTAAACACCTCATGTTTAGATAACACTTCTGTAACACCTCGGTGGAATCTAATGCTGTAATAGATTTCTATATCCCTATAAATTTGAATACAAAACAATAAACATGTAATTTCATTATTCATTTAATTTTTTGAAATAATTAATTTAAAATTTTAATTAAATTAAAATGTCTTCATACAATCTTTTATCTAGTTATTTGTGTCAACATTCGTCTTGGACAGGTGGGGTGTCATTTGACTGAATTAAATTGTTGTTCCTCAATATTCAAAGTTACAACTCATTGGTATTTAATGGTATCTAGAAGTAGTTTATTCTTTTTCAATCCTATATATCGAAACTAATTATATTCATGTTAAATATGACTTCAAAGAATGACAAATAACTTTCTTACTTTTTTTATGAGTTTTATTATAATTTTATTTTCATAACTCATCTTAATTAAACTGAAAGAGATTCATGTTATCGTGTATATTCAGACTTTATAGATAGGAAAGCTAAGTTTATCCTTTTATTTTTCGCTATCTTAGCTAAAAGTCAAGCCCCAAATTTGGAACATTGAAGCATCAGTCACGCATGCTGTTTTTGTTTGTGGTCAACAATCTTGATCAGACTGCCAGGTTGCCAGCTTGAATATTGAATGGGAGAGGTCCAACGCAATTATGGCATCTCATCTGTACGTACTAACTAATTAATTACGACTAGCCAGCCAGTTGGTCTACACAACTTTTAACTTTGTCTGCATTTAAGCCATGCATGCATGTAATCTTAGTAAAACATCTAATTGAATGCCACTAGATCTCCAAAGTACATGATTATTTGTCCTAATTAGTAAAGAAATTAAGGCACTATCAAGCTCACTCACGCATAGGGTAAAGGTGAACCGACAAACGCGAGTTAGAACCTAAAATTTTTGGCCTGTAAAAATACAAGTTTCGCATGCTCGACTCGCGTGGGTTGACAGGCTATGCGGACTGGGCCCACGTGCGCTTTTACATAAATTTTTTTAAAAAGTAATATATATATATACCATAAACATGAAAATCTTTTTTAAAAAAATACAAATTTATTAATTTTTAAACATAAAAAAAATTAAATATTATTTGAATAGAATAATACTATAATAATTTTCTAAAATTTTGAATTTTAGCTCACGGGGCTCGCGAGCTCACATGAGGCGGGTTACTGTTGCATAATTCTAGCCCACGGGTCAACCCGCAAAGGTCGGTAAAAAAAAAAAAAACTGCGATGGGACAGGTCAACCCGCATTGACACCCCTACTCACAGATGGAATATATGTGGTATGCAAGGTTGGACTGGGTAGTCCAGATACCTAGTTATATAGGCAACTCTAGTACTATAAAGTTTCAAATTCGATTCTTAACAATAGCAGCCTATATCGATTCTCTCAATTTGAACCGATCAGTTATGAACAACATAAATTGATTTACCTCAATTATTTGCGGACTAAAAGTTTCAAATACATCTTCGAGTTTATTATCTGTGACACTCACTAGATTAATATAAATGTAGATGTGTAGCTACGACACCATTGGGTGTTAGTTGATACTCTTGAATTAATTTCTTGGAGGCCAAAGATATTGTAGTTGGATAGGGATTCATGCATTAAATTAAATGGTGTGGTGATGGGGAGCTAGTAATTTACAAGTACAATATTAGAACGAAGCTAGCCAAACATGGCTTCTCTATGACAACTTGACAATGCCGCAATTTTAGTGGCAAAAATCAAATCGTACTCTAACATTGAAAGCAAATCTTAATTAAGTCAGATTTATCATTCGGTAGACCAATGTTCTAGGACTTATCTATATTATTTTTGCAGAGGTTATAAGAAATTATCCCAACTCGATAGCCAATAGCAAAGCCTATAAGACTTGAGATTTTGTTCGTCCAAGGGATATATAGTTTTTAATTATTAACTAATTTACTTTATGGGATTATATTGTAGAATTTCACATCGTAGTATAATTACGTCAAATGAAGAACAGTAAGATTGTGACTAATTGAAATGGCTTGTGACTATCAGCCGTGATGTCCTCCTTTATTCAGGACCATCTATCCCAGCTGCAACTAGCAAGGATGGATTCATCATTCTTTAAACGACAAAGGCCTAGTTTACATAATTACATGTTGCATGTGACCTTTCCTTTCACATGAAAGCTGCAATCCATTTCACTGTGAAACCCTAACAATATTGTTGTCACTAGATAGCTATTGGATGGAACACACAAATTATATAGAATTTCTCTACTACTTCAGTTCGGAAATAATAAGGATGTTTTAATTACCTACCCTATTTTTGAAATTTGAATTATAAGTAGCAGTCAAAACGTCTAACCATTAGTAATCCACTTACCAATTGTGTCAAGCTGTTAGGTTATTGATTTCAATTCTTTATTTTATATTATGGTTGATGAGCCACTAGATTTGAGTGCCTAATAAATACTTTGTCATATGTCAAGTGGTCGAGGTTTGGATCTTGTGAGCGTTGGAATAGTCGGGTTTAAAACGAGTGACAGGTTAGGTCAAGGTGTATTGAGTGACGTCTTAGCTTCGAGGTCCAAATCCAGCATTATTCTGCTACGTGGAGGTCCGAATAGTTTTTGGCGTAACTATAAGCCTTCGATTCTGACAAGGTGCGGCAAGTGCAAGTGCAAGGGTGCATCATGGTCGCGAGAGCAATGTACGGCGCGATAACGAAGAACTTTGAGTGCTATATATTGTCACATCATATATAGGTGTAAATTTGTAAACATATAAAAAAGTAAAGCGTGTGAGATTGTCATTTTCAAATTAAAAGCTGACAAAGACATGATTAAGGAACACTATTACTCCGTAATGGAGGGATAATGAAACATTGAGAAGACATTGAAGAATTAAGAAGGGAGAAATGGTTTTCATCAGATCAATCAACTGGAAACGACTTCCCACCAGACTAATAATTCGATCCACTATTTAATCCACATAGATTATAATGTTGTTAGAAATGACTTCCCCAATAAATCAAAATCACTGTTCTACCCCCTATTCTGCATGTGAATTTTGTCCCCATTATCATTTCAATAATAAATTTTTGGGCCCTTTAATTTCAATATAATATTCTTAGTTTTCATTTCACATGAATATATTACACCCCCGATATTAATTCTTCAGTCGATTAATCATTAAATTTGGTTGAAAATGACTTTTTTTAATCATAAAATATTGTCATATAATATAAAATATAACTATGAATGATAGTCAATAAATATGTACAAAAACATAGGTAAGGGATATGGTAAAGATCGATCATCATAATAAAAGCATTATCTAGCAAATTAAAGTAGTTAATTAACGATCTACCGCTAAATTATATTGACAAAAAATACACGAAATGAAAGCACGAAAAACAGCAATGGTACGTTAGGACGTAAGATTTCCTAAAAACAAAAATGAAATATTCATGGGATCATATGCACATGGGATGAGAGACAAGTCACTTAAATTGTCAATGTCTAATTCAAATTTTACTTGTAAAAGATTAATACTTAATAGAAGAGCACCAATGTAACCAAAAAAAAAAAAAAAAAAAAAAAAAAAAAAAAAAAAAAAAAAAAAAAAAGAGACCATATGATTCTTCCTCATCAAAGACAGTAAAATTTCGCAGGGCGTGAAGGCATAAATATTTAGCTTCAAATTAAACATATAAATTTTTGAAACACCTCATAATTGTTTACAAAATAATATATATTTTATACTTTTTTGAATCTTTTTTAGCTTAAAGAATTATTGTCTCCACCACCGGAATTCGATTTATATGACCATCAATTTAAAATGGAATAAATATATTATTACACTACATAGCCGTTTACAAATATATAAATATCTATATACAGATACTGGTTCAAATGTGGCGCCCTATTCCTGTGCGGTCGTGTGGATTGCACCATTTGGTGTGCATAAATACACCATAACGTATCAAAAAATGCACCAGAGAAATACACAAATGCACCACACTCTAGTGCATTTCTGAACATGTGGTAGTGCATTCTTACCTACCTGGTGGTGCATGATCGTACGTCTGCACGGGAATGTATAAATATAAATATAAATATATATGATATGTGGATAACTATGACAGTTTCGTTTGATAGTATATAATGCATTATTGGACTCCATTTATATACAAGTTGGTTGCATTATTATTATTATTATTATTATTATTATTATTATTATTATTATTATTTTGTCAAAACTATATATATATATATATATATATATATATATATATATATATATATATATATATATATATATATGAAGAATTCCAACTTGATGATGACCTCGTGTGGGTATATATATTTATAGATATATTATATATGGACTGAACATTTTCAGATATTGTTTGGGGATGGATTTTTTATATTTATTTATCTTTTTGCTAGTTATTCGAATATATCTGGATGTCCTTCTGAGTTCTGATACGTTATCTTGTTATATTTCTTAGGTAGGTGTTCAACATTATGTCTTCAATTGCTAACAAAACTACAAAAGTATGGATATATATTAATATTCATTTTAAGTGCTATACAAAAACGCAACTAGGTAGCACCCACATTATCTACATGTTACTATATATTTCTATAAATAATTTAAACAGTCCAACTCTATCGAATGAATTAAGTTTTTTTAGTACTATTGACTCTGTTACAATGCTGTATTTGTGTATAACTACTATCTCAACCTATTGAAACACAAAGTTGTATTGGCAGTGACACTCTACCTTAATTGTTCTAATACTCCGTATTAAACTAAGTTTTGAGCATATATAGCATATCATGAGGCTTGTTAACGAGGACAGGACAGGCTAATAATAACCTTAAAATGTAGGAAAGCCTTGAGGAGTGTTGGGTGAGTACGAATACGTGTCGGGACACGGTGTCAGTGTTGTTCCCAAGATACACGGAGTGATTGACTGCCGTGCGCGCATTCAAGTAATTACGTTGACGACTCCTCAGAAACGACGACGTTCAGTTCATGCATGGGACCTCTCTAGTCTCTGCCGCAGCGGCAAGCATTCATTGACGATGAGATGAGATGAGATGATGTGAATGTGATCTGAGATTTGATTATGATATCATCTGATCTGATCTGATCTAATCTGATCAAACATATGTGGCTTTTTCTTTCTCGATACAATATATAGCTCATCAAATTAAGTGGTGGTGATGATGAGCATTTAAAATATGCATTAAATGCATTTTTTAAAAAAATGTATATATTTACGGAATTAGGTAGCTCCGGACACCAATATCAAGTAAACAAAATTTAATAAATAAATAAAGTATTGTAGTGTACGTAGATGTCTGTAAAAAAAAATTGTTTTTCATGTTGTATATAAACGTGAGACGTGAATATATATAGTTTGTGAAGACATAAGTATAGTATGTTTGACGATGATAGCTCAGGGTGTATCCCACGTACTACACATAATAATATGATATATATATATATATATATATATATATATATATATATATATATATGAAAAGATTAGTGACATTTTTATAATTATGTACATTTAGAAATATTTTTGATAATAGTTTAGACACGTATCAAATGAAGAGCAATCTTTAGTTGTTACATTTAGACACGTACCGTTTAGTACACGAAAATGGTACTAAATGAAGAGCAGTCTTTAATTGTTACTAATAGTTTAGACACGTATCAAATTGTAAGACTTGTTGTACAATTAATTAAATTGATTATACTTGTAGTTTTTGAAGAGTCATTGTTGTTATTTTTAAATTATTCTTTAAAAATAAATAATGTCGGTCAAAGTAACGGTTAAGAAAATCAACTTATAATAAGTAGTCAAACTAACCGTTATGGTTGAATAGTTTATAATACAAATTTTCCAAGTTCCAACTCTCTTATCATGTACATACATGAACGAACATAATGAAATTTTACTTTGCACCATCTAGAAAGACTTAAAATTAATTATCTTCATTTATTTGATATCCCATATTTATCACCCGTTTGCATTTTGTTTAAGTTAAAGTTAAGTAAATTCCGATAAAACATAATACCAACATGAGTTTAAGGTTTAACTCATTGATTCAGTAAGTAGAGTTTAAATTACTGGTTCAGTAAGCCGTATTTGAGGAAGAAACACAAATATGATCACCAGAAAAGGTTGTAATTTAACTAATTACCCTTTGATGAATCCTTAATTCATTAATCATTAATAAGTTCCCTCACAGGGTACAAAGGTATGATCAAACACCACCGTGAGCAAACTACATACAAACTTTACAACTTTTAAGAATTATTGTCTGATGATAAACATCATAGAATCCCATAAACTAATTCCTTAAATGGGAG
>CP025644.1:31673936-31736646 GCA_003576665.1 Ipomoea trifida
ATATATATAATGAGTTACAACGACAACTTAAGGGTACAGCGTTGTACACTTGTACCCTCGACAATGTTTTGATGTGATACCGGCCGTGCATCATACATGCCCTCTTTTCAAACTCACTTCCTAACTATACCTACTAACACTCCACTTGATTGCCTTTCTTAAGTTCATTGTTTATTATAGGGAAAGATGTGTATTTAATTTGGTCCTCCAATCATACCTATAGTACGTAATGACTTAGGGTGTGTTTGGTTCGCCTATGGGAATCGAAATTTAAATGGGTATCAAATATTTGGTAATGGTAATAGGTTTTGGTGAAAGTATTTTGCATGTTTGGTAGTAGGAAAGAATGAGAATGATTATTGACGAAGACGTAATGAAACCCTTATTTTAATTTATTAGGAAATGGGATTTACAATTAAAGGGTAATCAAAACTCATAATAGTGTTGTAAAAACCTGTCAACCAAACATAGCAATGACTTTGATACTCATTCCTGATAGCTAAACCTGTCAACCAAACACACCCTTAATCCTTTAGTTATCTGTATGATCATTTTTAACTTTTAAGTTATGTGTAAAGTGCTAATGACCTTGTGGTCTAGCGACACCTGATTGCACACTCACATGGGAGGGGTGGGTTTGAGTCTTAGTGGAGCCAATATTGGCTCTAAATACAACATATTTTTTGATAGTGATTGCGGGTTTCATGCTAAGTAGTGATATAAGTATAATCATAGGTTATAAATCTTTAGTGGCTGAACAAACATCGTTTGCACGATCAATGTTATGTCATTAGTCGAGTTTAATTAGTCAAATTCTTAAATTGAATCAAAGGTTCATTAGCGTTGTACATACATACACTAAAGGATAATGGCAAGACATTGACGAGACAGAGAGAGAAAAGTGAGTGATATTGTAATGGTGAAGTAGATCTAGACTGGGCCATGAAATGGCTTCGGTTTTGAAGGCCATCCATGTTCGATGATACTCCCAGGAATAATAATTGTACTCTTAGAACTGAAATGGCTTTGAACCAACAGTAGTTCGTTATAGAATGGATATGCTCGTACGTTATAACACTTTACCTAAGATTTATCCGTATTTATCATCTTTGTTCCTAGATGGGACATAAGGCCATCCTCAATTTTTTCAAAAAAAGAAAAGAAAAAAAAAAAAGGCAATCCTCAATAGTGTGAGGTTTTTGAGGAGATTTTACAGACTAGAAAAGAGTAAATGGGAGTGGATGAAAAAAAATCAAAAAAAAAAAAGAAAAAAAGAAAAAGATTCGGGTGCGTGCAGTACGTGAGACACGACTCTTCCCTCAAGGTTGGCCCCACTTCCCACTACCAAAATCTCCATATTTGCAGGAGAAAAATTTCTCCAAAAACTCACTCACACATTTGTTAGAAATCCACCCCTTAATTTTTACTATTCTAAAAACCCACCAAATTCAACTAATGTAGAAGGCCTAACAGGTGTTGAGTACCGTTGAGGCTTGAACGGTTAAGTTTAGTGTCTTGTCACTAAATGTGTATTTGCGTGAATTAATGTTACGTGTTTACTAATAAAAACAGGTATTCACCATGCATGTTTTTTTAATAAATGTTGGTTTAGCTACACGTGAATTATTAAACACAAATTAGATTTCCTACTAAAGGGTATGATATGAAATTTAATTATATGTGCCTAACTTGGGGTCGTACTAATAAAAATTATCGACAACTTTCGTACAAAACCCTTGAAGTGTCTTTCTTAAAAGTTGATTGAGTTGTACGTGAATTAAACACAACAAACCAAACTTCCTACTAAATGGGTGATATGAAATTTAATTATACGTGCCTAACTTAGGATACTAATAAATACCGTCGACAGTACAACTTTCATACAAAATTCTTGAAGTGTGTTCGGTCAGTATGGATAAGTGTTGGGCCAATGTCTTTGAAAATACATTTTATGTCAAGGATTGCATCTAATAGAGCGTTTGGAAGGATGAAAGTGTAGTTACATTTCTACCAAACTCTATGAAATTACAATTTCATGGTTTGGTTGGAGGAAATTGTAATTCCTAGGATCCCCGGAAATTGTAACTTCATAATTTATAGAATTGTAATTTCAAGGTGAAAATATATTTTGTCAAACTTTATTGTTTTTACCCCTACGAGTTAAAAGGGTAAATGGTAGTTTTAGAATATATTGTCCTTTAATTTACTGTGTGTTGATCCATAGCTTTAATTTCAAGAGTTAATACGAAAGAGTAGTTGTACAGTGGATTGAAGATGCCTGGCCTCACTTATGAACCGTGGATCAGTCGCCCCTGAAACGTAGTTCATGCAGGGGACCGCTGCGGTCCGGTCTCTGCATATCGGCAGCATTAATGAGAGAATGTGAATGTGAGGTTAGGAAGATAAGGATTTAAATACAGTCCGAGTCTTATCTAGTAAAATACGTATTGACAATATGTAATGTAGAAAAAAGAATTTGATTTTTTCAATTTGTGTGTCACCGAAGTCACATTAATCTCCAATTCTTGGCATTATTCAATTTTCATCATACATCCCAAAAGGGATAAGGTCATAAGGTTCGATTTTTAATTATAGTACAATAATCATGTTTTATCCACTCAACCATTCCTTTCGAGACAAAAGTAAATCCGACTCATGTTTGATATATGTGCTTCTTTCATACAATTTAAGTAAATCGGCATCATCTTAATTTTGGTACGAGAATCATGCTATATCCATTTAGTGTGCATCAAGTAACATTTGTGTTTAAGGTAAAAATTAAACACCAACAAATAAATAGAAAAAGGGTATTAATTTACCCTTTAAATTTAATTAATATAATGATTAATATAGGATCTCTCACAGGGTACAAAGATATGATCAAACACCACTGTAAGGAAAATTACATACCAAACTTTACAACTTACGGAGTATAATAATTTATTTTCCGGACCAAAAAAAAAAAAAAGAAAAGAAGAAAAGAAAATGAAGCCGCTTAGGCCTTAACTCCATACCTAATTTCCAGTTAGTTAAAAATAAATATCCCCAAAAACTAATAAACCGCTCAGGATTTCTCTCTCTCTCTCTTTTTTTTTTTTTTTTTTTTTCTGAGGTTTAATTTACCTAAGCATTGACGTTAGAGATTCGAAGAAATCTTCGTCGCAGGGAATGGTGAGTCCCATGTCGTGATCGAAGCCGAACTCTTCCTCGGCGCGTCGGAGAAGGCTCTGAAACTCCGGCCTCGTCAGGTAGGAGATCGGAACAATGTACCTACTTCGATTCTCTCCGACGTAGACCACGAAATGCCCCTTCGGCACGTCGACAGGGAGACCGTGTTCATCGTACCCATGTTGCTTCTTATTCCCGCCTAAGCCGGAGCATTTCTTCACGATCTGCTTGATCACTGCTGTCTGCGACAGTTTGTTTGATCTTCTAATCGCCATTTTTGGGGATCAACTTTTGTTCTTGGCTAAAAGAGAGATACCTTTTTTTCTCTGTTGAGAAGAAGAAAGTAGATATGGTTTAGACAGGCATGGTGGAAATGAAAAGGTCCGAGTGAGGGGTATATATATACAGGCCTGCATTACATTCAGCTGGTTAAAAAGCCTAAAAGATATTACTTGGATAGTTCGCTTTTCTATTAACTTTCTTTTCACACGTCATTCAGTACCTCCAGCACGATAAAAGTTGAAGTATTCGTACCTTTTTAAACTTGATATAATAGTTTAGATTCTAGTAGTATTGGTGAGCTGTTCTCTTATTTAGGAAAAATCTAATTTAATTTTTTTACCTTTTAACTTTACTAGTGCATTATTATTTTTTTAAAATTGATATTATTTGTGAGAAATATAAATGAAGAAAATAAAGAAGCAGAGCCATGTGGGGGCAAAGAATGAAGAGGGCAGGGGTGTTTTGTAAAGGTGTGGAGAAGTAAGCTAAAAGACATCATGGGAACCAATGACATTGGTGTGGTAATTACCCATTGTTGGCTCTTATCAAGACAACCTGGACCATTTATATTAACTCTGTTTTCGTCGAAAAAATATAAATAAACAAAATATTTTGTATCTTTCTGGTGAGAACCTTCCTCACAATTTACTTTGTTTTCCTATTGTGTTCTATACACGGTAAATCAGTAATATATTCCAATGGGATTAGTTGAGCTGTTGAGCTACGAATAATTTAAATTAATCTATATTTTTATAATCTTTTTATCAACTAATAAAGTTATAATAAGGCAGAGTTTCATCTAAAACATATTAAATTAAATGTAATATAATCTTTCTCCACTCAGCTGTCTCACCCAATAGAGGTGCTTACCATTCAACCAGAGAATTAGTTACTGTGTCCTGCGGTGGAAATCTTGAGCTACAGAAAAAAAAAAAAAAATCTTTCTCATAATATGAATGTTGGATCTATTTAATTTCTTGAGATTAAACTAAAGAACAGCAGAAATATCCTTGGGCATCTATTGCCCGTTCACATGTATGATTTGATGTCAGTTTCTCCATTGATTTGACGTGATATATAACTATAGATTTAGTTGATCTTAGCTGATTTCAAGTACTCTCTACTACCGCAACAAGTAAATGCTCTGCATGATCAGCTCAGTTGGATACAAAGGTGAAATTTAGACAGTGTGGAAGCAACTTCTCAAAGTGAAGGACTCTTTGTGCACAGTAAATAAATGTCTAGCTTATGTGTTCAACTGAGTTACTATGATATAAATTATCTAATATTCTTATTATTTTAATTATCCAGTCAATAACCATATATAGATTTCAACCACGGAAATTTTCAGCAGAAACCCTTGAAAATTCAAATAGCTGTCTTCCTAAGTCGTCTTGTTTTACTTCTGTACGTAAATTTATCGAATCAATGTATAGTACTTAGACTTGTGAGTGATTCTATGGTCGGGGAGATATTAGAACTTCACGTGCATGTGCAAATACATATAAGACCTCAACTTTAATGTTGTTGTGCATGGAAATTCTCATCGTTGACCGTACCCCCTTTTTCATCTCATATTTCCTAAAATTGTATGTAAAACTAATTTGAATTCAACCCTACAAAAATTTTCTCAATTTCACACTATATTCTGAACCCGTGAATGTAACTCTTGGCAGGATCTCTCATTCTTTTTGTTGAACCTAAAATTAAATGTTGATTGGTCGACCACTTAAACTACTTCGACGGGACACTGGGGAAGGGTTTGGTAGAGGCGTGGTGATAATGTCAAATACAAGTCCATCAAGAAGGGGGAAGCTATGGGTCACAATCAAGCTAAGATGGGATATAAAATAAAAAATAAAAAATGATTCTTTGAACAAATACTAACAGTGAAGAGGGACCACGGGTCCGTAGGTGTCAAGATGTATGATCAACCAACCAGACTGAGCTACCCCTGATGAATATAGAAATAGTTGGAAGGTACAGCCCATGTTACGAGGCTCAGAAAATCATTTATGGCACCCCCCAGACTCCCTCCCCACAATTCCACAAAACCAACACGTCGTACGTACTGCCCAGGAAATTAAATCGTACCAGGCCCTCGTGGTTTCGATGCCGTGCATGATGTCCGGCCGTTGTCCTCTCCCCTCATTCACTTTCTGTTCGCCTCGCTAATTAGCTTGTTTGTTAAATCACAGTACTAGACTACTAGTTCGAGTAAGATGTGGATTATTAGAAGGTGTTTAGTGGTTGGACAGACATCTCATATGTCATTAGTCCAGTCGGATCCTTAAATAAGTCTAATTAAAGAGGCTCATTATATTAGAGTTAAGTGAAGGCAAGACTTGAAGGGGGAGATAGGGTTGCACCTCAATCTAAAGAGTCATATCATTTTTTATTTTTTTTTGAAATTGAATATTTGCAACATGTAATCATGTAATGTTTCTTAATTGTTTATAGATTTTTCAGTATCCGTCACGAAATGTGTCTTACAGATGTTTTAGTGTCCACATCATTAGGGCCAATTTCATATATCTCACACCATACACCCACAAAATGTGTCTTAACAATTGAACCTTACACACACTATGTGACTTTTAGTGAAACAAAACTATTAACTTTTTTATGCTAGTCAACCAACTTTACCTATAGTTGTCGAAATATGTTACAACCACAAGTTTTTCGATGCCCTAAGAGAGCCAACTCTATACTTACCACACCTTAAAGTCATGGAATGTATCTTAACGAGTTCTTCAATCCAAAACATGACCAATTTCATAACTCTTTTTAGCAGGAATTGAACTTTTTATATGCTCACACGGATTTAGCTCATTAGTTCAGTAGACAATACTATGCGTATTTGGAAGAAGATATCAAGATTCAAATTAAAATTCGACAGCGACAGTGTAAGAATTATACCCAAAGTTGAGCCACCGAGTAGAATTACTATTAATGAAGTAAAGTTATTGAGTTGTTTGAATTACTCAACCACATAATATTGCAATGATGACGGAGTGGATGGAGACTGGGCCATGGGATGGTTTCAGTTCTGAAAGCCATCCATGTTCTGTGATTGGGATTGGTTGAGTAATGGGGCGATGAAAACGCAGGGGGGGAAATTGCCGGGCAGGACCCACCCCCCTCGCCGAAAGACAGCAAGCAGTATGCCTATTTTGCGTAGCCTAATCCCCAACTTGACAACATGACAACCCCAAAACCCTTTCCTTCTTAGTCTCCATAGATTACAACTCCTCTCTAAAGACAACATATCACCACCTGCTTTTGTCACTCCCCTCTTTCCTTCCTCTTCTTTACGTACGGTACGTTCGTAGCCTACAAAATGGTCACCAAGTAAAACTAACCGCCCGCTGTTGCACTGAAATCCGTCTTGTCACTTAACCAAACTGCCCGCCGTTATAGTGAAATTCGTCTTGTGACTTAACCAATTAAAACTAATCGTCCGCTGTTGCAGTGAAATCTGTCTTGTGACTTTAGCCGATAAAGAATCAAGAAGTGGTAAATCAGCTAAGATTACCTCTAATTGACCAGCTCATCAAACTAATAAGACCAATAGACAGCTGATATGAAGAGTTAGAATTTGAAATTTTGTAGTTACTTAACGTAATGGGAACAGACGTGTGAAAAACGAATGGGATCATAGGTGGAGTGAACGTTATAATGACTACTAGGTAGTGAGATTAAACTTGTAACTACCAGAGGTTTCATGGAATTGAAGAAGAGTATGACAGTGCTAAAAGGGGTGTGAAAATTTTGAAACGAAGAGTGAGAGAGATGGGCAAAATGGCCCCCATGAGGCCATGACAGCTCATCCCCTTGGATTCCGGAAGGACTCTACGGACGTTCCCGACCATCTTTCTCATCACTCAGATGCATCATTGCTGACAAACATAGTAGATTGGAAAGTAACATTAGCGGTCCGACATAAGTTAACTGATTATCATTCCAAAGAAAGTTAATAGTTTTACTTCACTGATAGTTGAGGTTACAGAATGCAGGATTCAATTCTTACTTCACTAATCGCCCGTCAATTGTAAGGTTTGACTTTTATTAGTTGAAAAGTAAGTTAATAACTTTGGCAATCACAAGATGCGGGATTGGAATCTTCTTACTTCACAGTTACAGGATGTAGGGTTCGATTCTTAATAACGTTGCAGAAAGGCAAGAATGTTGGGGATTGGGGTGGAATCTGTGGAAAAGGAACATGTTACATTACATAATTCGATGTTATCTGTCTTGGTTTACAACTGTTGTGCTTGTGATCAATACACTGCAAGCAGCTCAACGCAGCAGTTTTGTCGACCAAGGGTCCATAGCCAGGGTGGATCATGAGGGTTTGCTGTGTTTATTGTGAAGATGAGAATGAAGAGGATTAAATTACAGAGAAAAACGCCAACAATTGCTGCTTCAAATTCAGCAGCTTTGACAGATCATAGGAATCAAAGATTGCCTCCTCATAAATTCTCAGTCACAATCTCATGCATTTTGCATTCATCACACCAATCTACCTTCAAATTCATGACTACAGCTGTGTAAATCTATGATTCAGACAGTGGCATTTAAGGATGTACGAAACATGTTTACTCACAACTCACAAGTCACAACCTTTCATATTCATTGGTTACGCTGTGAATTAGTTGACGCTATCACAAGTTAACAAATGAAGCCACAGAAGAAAGTATACCCAAAGAATCTTATGAAAATCGGAGCTTATATATGAACTAAGGAACTATATTATTCGGGAATGATCAGTTCTTGTGCATCATCATCATCATCACGCAAATGAATAGATATTACAAGAATAGAATGTATAGATAATAGGAGATCAATCTTCACGCTAGAAAGCTGAGACAAGCAATTGAAACATCTCTCGTGTTCTTCTCTGCTGACTTCTTGGTTGCTACTGTCTATAATTTGCAGAGCATAAAGTCTGAAGTCATTTACCATATATTACCGTGGCTAAGCAGATAGTACAGCAGACTTCTGGGCGCTTTCTTCGGCTTGCAAGCTCTCGTAGTACTTGACCAGGACTTTCCATCCCTGAGGGCACATAAAACCGTTTGGAGGATTCTCCCCAGTTCTTGCATAAGTCCGCATCTGCAGAAGAGTGCAGTGAATTAGGCATCCCACCAAGAATGAGAGGATTAGGAAAAGATGATTTGAAGATTTTAAAGACTTTTCGAAGTCATTTCCAAATTCTAACAGATCAAGATCGGGCCATCATAAGTTGAAAGTAAGCATCAAATATGTATTCAGAAAATCAGAGATTCTAGATCACCTTGGTTCCTGAAATGAAGAGGAAATCTTTAGCACGCGAAGGATCAAAAAACGCCATTTCCTTTGCCACTGTATCATATGCTGCCACCTGCAGGACAGTTTAAATTAATATATATTAATGCAAGCACACACTTACATATATGTAAGTATTTATGTATATATGTATATAAAATTTATAGAATCCATGTCACAAATTGCATGAATACTAATGCATAACCACCGTCTAATGTTTCACTCTTATTCCTAGAGTCATGAAACTATGAAATTACCAGAATCACACTATACTATTGGAACATAGACTGATAGACATTTTAACTTCAACAAACTACTATAAAGTATCTACATTTAGGGCAATATCCAAGAGCGGCAACCTACCTTGAATGGTAAAATGTTCAATTTCTCCAAACCAGGGGCCATGCTTAAAACTTTCTTCCCATGATCAGGATCATATAAATCCCTCTTCTCTGTAGGATGGCCCATACCAGCAGGATCACGACCCACAATATAGAAATTTGCACCTGCATTTATCCGGGCCTTAGCATGCCATTGAACTTCAGTTGGTCCAGCATAATGCATCGGTGAGGGAAATATGGCTACAATAGTAGTTTCAGGATCAAGAACTCCATCTTCTAGAACCTACACAAAGGTGGAATTTTATGAAGCAATACTGGGATAAAAAGAGTTCAGAAATGAAAGACAGGGTCAAACATAATTGATTAAAGAGGCAGACAATACCTTGCTATGCTGTTCCATACGAACATCCAGTGGCACATCATCAGCCTTTGTGAAACCTCCTAAGGGATGAAGCAAAAGAATTGGATTCTTGTAACCCATTTCCAAAAGTCTCCTTCGTGTATCATTCATAAGTAATGCATGACCATTATGGACAGGATTCCTCAGCTGAAAAGCAAAAACCGCATCTGCCTTGCGACGATCAAATTCATTTCGAAGTTGTTGAGGTGAGAGCCTGTAGTGATCAAGGCCATCATTGTACTTAATAGGCTTTAACACTTCCAGATCTCCACCAATGAGCCAATTTCCAGCTGGAGTAATCACCTCCTCAACATAAGGTAACCCTGGAGCTGTAGTACCCCATGTTCTAGCAATTCTCTCTTCCTTATTATGCTTATATATTTCAACGCTGCAAGGGAGAATATGGCAAATCACAATGAAATATAGACATTTCTTTTTGGGTATAACAAAAAGCCCAACCACAAATCGATGATGCTTCAATTTTATTGATAAAGAAAAAGAAAAATCTTGGCTCATTTGTGATTCTCAATCACAAAACTGTATTAAATACTTTTAAGACGAATAATGTAACTCAGCCACTCAGTATATGTGAATTGAAGAATATGTATATACTCTAAAGAATCCTACACTAACATTATAGAGAACCAGGTAGTGTAGCTTGAATTTTAGGCAAGTTGACACCTGCAGCTAATTATGGTAATCACCACCACCACCATTACAGAAGCAATAAGCTACTAGAAGATAGCTTATATTGCCCTGTTTAGTAAAATAGTTAGCTTATCAACCAATTTTGGTTTATTTGATCACTATTAGCTTTTTGACTTGGTTAAAAAATCAATATAAATGTTTGGTTAATTTGCTTTTTGTAACTTCAAAATGCTAAAATTCAAAAAGTTGCTCAAAACAACTTTTTTCAATTAGCTATTTGAGAAAAGAAATTATACCAAATAGCTATCAGCCAATTTACCAAACACCTCTATACAATCGGCTAATGTTAACAACTAGTTATACCCTCCAACCCAATTAGCTAAGGCTAACAACCATTTACCAATGGCTTGTTTGGGATTACAGCTATGCAGCGATGGGGATAAGATAAAAACTGAACATTAGAATCATGCCATGGCAATCAAATTTAGGGAATATTCTGAGTCACCATTTCAGGAAAACCTTCATTCTAGCTATGGAAAAATAGAAAGATTCGATTTTTCCAGTTCTAAACAATTCAAAAGGGCATGCCAGTTAAAGAGTATACTGACCTTCTAAGAATGGCTATCAAATCATCAGCAGGCCCAACAAGAGCGACATCACTTGACCCTCCAATCCTTTCCTTAGCCTCATCATCAATGGCCAGAACGATCGGAAGCGACATGTTAGCAAAGGACCCATTTTTCAATCTCAGGGAATTGAAATGCAAGCTCTGCAAATACTCATCCTCCCTCATGAACCCTCGCAGCGGGCTAGCCCACCCCTCGCTAATCACATGGACCCACTCAACATCAATCTTCGTGAGCCGCACTTTGGGTAAAGACTCCGCCGCCGAAATGCGGGAAACCCTTTGGGTCTCGGGCACCACAAGATCCACCAAGCTTCCCCCATCAGGCTCAATCAAGGAACTCTTCACTACAGGTAAAGAACTCATCTTTCTAGGGCGAGAGAATCGCAATGGGGATAACGGGTTGGAATGGAAAATGGGTTGGGGATTAAATTTGGAGGCGTAATTGGGTGTTTTGGGTTTATTACTGCTATAAAGGTGGGCAGTGATAACGTGTAGCCTAATTGTAACAGACATTTTGTAGGGGATGATGAATTGCTGCTTGTTGGGGTGTTCTTGGGTTTGCAGTTAAGGTTGTTAGAATCGAAGGCAATGATCCTTGAAATATTGGATGGAGCCAAGGTAGCCGTGGCTCTGGGAAGAACAAAAATGGTGGCGCTTAGTGAGCATTTGGTGGTGGACATCATTTTACTGGGGAATATAGGGAGATGCCTCACATCTAAAACACGTCCACAAGTTCGTTTTTGCTTTCAACTTTTTGCACTGCGCCACTGCTTTTCTTTCTTTTCTTTTCTTTTTTTTCGTCCAATATCTAATATTCTCTTATTAGTTATTACCTGATGAATATATGTTCTAAGTGAAGTCTATTCTTAGAATTTGCATTTCTATTAATGGCCTATTTATCATTTTTTAAAATAGCATTTCTCTTTATTGTCTCCTTGTGGGCTTTAGATTATGTGCAGCCATGCATTATGTTTATGGGGCCTTCGAACTAGCATTCAAAATTGTTATTGGAATGGGGGTCCATTACATGTCTCTTTGGGCTATTAATAGGAATCCATATAAATGTTGGGACAGAACCAAGTAATCAACTAATGGAAGATTATTTCAAAAAAAAAAAAAAAAACTAATGGAAGACAAATAACTATACCTATGAAAAAACATTCATCATGATTCTGTGTAAATTATGATTTTTAAATAAAATTATAGTATAATTAAAATGATATTTTAGTGCTGTTATAATAAAATTAGTTTGTGTGTGTATGAAATAAAACTAAAAAATTTAGTTCATTCAATAATGTATATTATCAAATGAAATTATAGTATAATTAAAATGATATTTTAGTGTTTCTATAATAAAACTAAAATTCAAAGCCATTTGAATTAAAGTGATATTTAAACTTAGGGTGTGTCCGGTTCCCATATGGGAGTCGTGATATTTAAACTTAGGGGGGTGTATTCAATCAAAACTTTTAAAAACTTTCAAATACTTTTAAAGTGATGGATTTTAATTGACTTTTGTAGAGTTTTTGTAGATTTTCCTAGAAGTTTTAAAATTTTTATCAACTTTGTAAGAGTTTATAAATATCCATAGAACAAACATTTATAGACTTTTAAAAACTCTTTCATATTAAAAATTCAACAAAAGTCATTAAAACTCTAAATTGAATACACCCGTACAAACATTCAATCTTCTATTAATACATTATTTATAATTTTCTTGATGAACATCTCTCATTTATAATTACTATAAAATAAATAGAATCTCTGATCTCAAAAAAATTAAACTTAACACAAATACATATTAATAATTAATTATCATATAATTATATAAAATTATATTAATTAATTAAATATTATAAAATATAAAATATACAATTGTAATACTATATATGTAAACTAAAAAGAAACCAAAAAAAAATATTTATGTTGCTGTTCGCAGCAAAATTTGCTGCGAACAGCAGCAACCTGCTGCAATTGCAGCAAATTTTTTTTGCTGCGATCGCAGCATTTATTTATTTTATTTTTTTTTGTGATCACAACAATTATTTTTCATTGAATATTAAAAAAATAATTTTTCGTAGTAAAGTATGTGAGTATCTATGAAAGGTTTGAAATTTACCGTAAAATTAATAAAAAGTTTGTCTGGTTTTAATAGAAGAAAACAAAGTCGATAGAGAGTGTTCAAAAGTTTTGGGTTGGATGGCTGGATTTCATCTATTTATATTAATGAAGAAAAAGTTTACAAAAATCCTATTCTGATGGAATCTATGAAAGTTAATAACTTTTTGAATACCAGTAGACTTTTAAAAACTCTATAAAAGTCCGAATCGAATACCGGTATACTTTTAAAGAGTTTTGAAAAGTCTGGATCCAATACCGGTAAACTTTTAAAGAGTTTTTAAAAGTCTAAATTGAATACCACCAAACTTTTAAAGTTGATAAAAGTCGTTAAAATTCTATAAAAGTCATGATTGAATACACCCCCCTTAGGGTGTGTCCGGTTCTCATATGGGAGTCGGAATCGATGAAAGTATTTGGCCTCGATTGAGACTCAAACTCATGACTTTCTCATATAGGAGAGTTACTACTCTGCCATCTGAGCACAAGGTGTTTGGTGCCAAACATTTCCTTAACAACCACTTAAAAAAATAACATTCAAAATTTGACTCATTATGAGAGCTATTTAATAGTTTTTTTTTTTTTTTGAAAAAAAATAATCAATTTTAAAATTAATGACAAAAAATGATGGAATTAATCCGTCCTAAAAATATCTACCCCCAAGCCACGCCGCCAGCGAGCGAGCCGCTACGTCCCCACCATCCCCCGAGGCCGCGTGCGACTACCGGTCGGTTATTCACGGCACCCAAACCAGTGAAATTCCTATAATATCCCCCGCCAACGAACCCTTCTTAACCAGATGACACGAAGGGTACTATCGTCACGTAGCTTAACCCCCCGTGCCCTAACCCGCCGCGCGAATCCGCAACGCCCAGAAAATCGAAGCCCGCCTTCTTTATCCGCATATTCTTCATTTCTTTGCATCTTGCTTAACGTCGTTCCGCTTCTTTCTTTTCTTCTTCAAATTGATTTTATCTTCCTTCCGATTTACTACTACATATTCATATACATATACATATATACACTTGCATACATACATACATACGTTGATTGGAGTTTTGTGCGAGATTCAGCGGTGTTTGTTTAGAATTGGGCGACAATGGGAGTTCCGGCATTCTACCGGTGGCTTGCTGAGAAGTATTCGATGGTGGTGGTGGATGTGATCGAGGAAGAGGCGGTGGCTATCGAAGGAATAAAAATTCCGGTGGATACCAGTAAACCTAATCCAAATAATATCGAATTCGATAACCTCTATCTGGATATGAATGGTATTATTCACCCGTGTTTTCACCCCGAAGATCGAGTACGTATCTTTTTATCTCGTCGCTTATTGTCACTTGTCCGCTTTGCTGTTCATTTAGTGTTTTTAGTACCTATCTGTTGACTTCTTCGGGATTTAAGCTTGTGCATGCAATAGAATTAGATTGTGCGTTTGTTTTGGTTTTGGAAGTTGCAGTGAGCGTTTGCGAAATAGTTTCCTTCGTTTTTATGGATTTATTCGGTATGTGAACTTGTTGCTGTTTATGATATATATATCTGAATGCCATTCAACTGCCAATTATCAGCAATGAAGAGTTGATTGGTTCTCTCATACAGTTGCAATTCAAGCATAAATGATGATTTTAAGCTAACTATGTTTAATGCATTGATTTCATATGTGCAAAGTAAGGCCAATAAGCCCTTTATGTTTTGTTTGTCATTTGCTTGTTGTAAACTCTCTTGCTGTTTTCTCATGCAGCCTTCCCCTACCACATTCGAGGAGGTATTTCGATGCATGTTTGATTATATAGACAGGCTCTTTGTAATGGTGCGCCCTCGAAAGCTATTGTACATGGCTATTGGTATGTAATAAGGCTGTAATGACTTTTTCCATGGTTTTGTATGAATTGATGCATCCCTCTATACTTATTGCTGGCTTCAAATTATTTGGTAGATGGTGTTGCTCCAAGAGCTAAAATGAATCAGCAAAGGTCTAGGCGTTTTAGAGCCGCAAAAGATGCAGCTGACGCGGTATGCACAGTTTGGATATTTCTTGACATGAAATTTAAAATAAAAAACTTAAATTAGTTTTGGATCTAGTTACTGAAATTGCATTTGTAGGCAGCTGAAGAGGAAAGGTTGCGCGAGGAGTTTGAGAAGGAGGGTAGGAAGCTTCCTCCCAAGCAGGAATCACAAACTTTTGATTCAAATGTTATCACTCCGGGAACTCCCTTCATGGCCACTTTGTCAATTGCACTCCAGTACTACATTCATCTCAGGCTAAACTATGATCCTGGATGGAGAAACATTAAGGTGATTTTCATGTTATTTTTAGTTCAGATAAATGTGGCTTGTTTTGTTGTATCAATGTATCTGGGTTGTGCTTAGTGTTACAATTACTATTATATTTTTTTTGTAGGTTATACTCTCTGATGCGAATGTTCCTGGTGAAGGGGAACACAAAATTATGTCATACATTCGAGGGCAAAGGAACCTTCCTGGTTATGACCCTAATACACGACATTGTTTGTATGGTCTGGTATGTTTTCTACTTCAAAGTTCAAATTACTTGAAAACTTGTGGCTGGAACATTATTCCAATTTGCTTGATACAACTTTCTAAAAATATTCCTGTTTCCTATTCATAGGATGCAGACCTAATCATGTTGGCTTTGGCTACTCATGAAGTCCACTTTGCTATACTTAGAGAGGTTAGTAATTTAAGTTTTCAATGCCCCTAAGAATGCATTTTATATTGTGACATATGTGGCTGGTTTGTAGATTTGAAATTTAGTATTAACATTGTAGATTTGTATAATTTGAGCTGCTATACATTATAAATTCTGCTCTTTGGTTGCTTGATTTGATTCATGTAATTTACCAGTTTATCTATGACTTATTTCCTTTGGTCTGATGGATTGCCTTTAATTTTCTTTACTTGTCAGGTTGTATTTACCCCTGGTCAGCAGGACAAATGTTTTCTATGTGGTCAAATGGGCCACTTAGCAGCAGATTGTCAAGGGAAGGCGAAGAGAAAGGCTGGGGAGTTTGATGAAAAAGGTGATACTGAAGTGGTGGCAAAAAAGCCTTATCAGGTTAAGTTTTGGGTTTGATTACAAATCCGATTCCTTTATGTACGACATTTGTATTTCTCTGCTTGGTTACTTTGAATTTGTGTTTGTGAATGGTTTAAAATTTTAAATTTATATTTGACACCCATGTTTCTGCTTGGTTTCTCTGAATTGGCATTTATTGATGGGTTGAAATTTGCAGTTCCTCTATATTTGGACCCTGAGGGAGTACTTGGAGTATGAATTCAGAATTCCAAATCCTCCTTTTGAGATTGATTTCGAGCGCATTGTTGATGATTTTATATTCATGTGTTTCTTTGTTGGGAATGATTTTCTGCCACATATGCCCACCCTTGAGATCCGTGAGGTTTGTTTTATTCTCATTATGATTTGTATTCTGCAAGGACTTTGGAATGCCTTTTGGATTTACTGTCTTTGGAGTGGTTTCCAATCACAAAAATTTCAATAGTGGATTAAGGGATTGGTTAGAGCTGTGCAATTGGAGTGGTCAACTGCTCGAATCTCACTACCACTATTCCAACCACTCCAGTCGCATTGCTCTCCCAAATGGAGCCTAAGTTGATGTGTTGCTCAGACCAACTTTTTTGGCACTATATTCATATGCTCCTCATAATTAGCAGTTTAGCACATAGTTCAATGAGTTTCAGATGTTAACAGGCACTTGAAACTAATATTTCTACCATCTTAATACTTGCACTTTGCTGTAGAGGTTTCTACTTTTCAGGATATAAGAATTTTCATAACTTGTTCTGGCTTGTGCTCAGGGTGCAATAAACTTGCTCATGGCTGTTTACAAAAAGGAGTTTAGGTTCATGGGAGGGTATTTGACTGATGGCAGCAAGGTATTCAATTTGTATTGAAGAAGGTCTACTAATTTATAGATTTTGTCTTATTAATTGTTCTTGCTCTCATTTTTTTTGGTTGCCTCTCCTACTTTGTATCCTTTTTAGCCAAATCTTGCCTGTGTGGAGCATTTTATACAGGCAGTGGGGTCATATGAAGATAAAATATTCCAGAAAAGAGCACGCTTGCATCAGGTTTCCACTAGTCGAATAATTTATTTTCCTTTTTATTTATTTTTTTAAACACAACTTAATTCCTTCTCTGTTGAATTTGTTATTCCATGGTCAGGCAGCCTTTTTTACCCTTTTAATTTAATTCGAAGTAGATGTACCAATTGATAGTTTATTGCGTTTATTTCTCCTGTATTTTCATTAGAGGAACTCAAGTTAATAATTTGCAATCTTCTAGAGCAATATATATTAGCCCATTTTAGAATATCATATGGATCTCTCTTGCTTTGTTATTTCCAATATGCTGTCTGTCTGTTTGGTTTTAACTTCATATCTTCCCCTCCTCACTATACTTTTCTAAGTTATTTTGCTACCATTTTTTAGAGGCAAACCGAAAGAATCAAGCGTGAAAAAGCACAAAAAAAACGTGAAGATTCCGTGCCTGAAGTTGAACCTGAATCGTTGGTTCCAGTTGCTCGGTTCCATGGTTCTCGTCTTGCATCTGGCCCCTCACCTTCTCCATATCAACAAGGGTTTAGATCTGACCAAAAGTTGCGGTCTGGAAATTCTCATGATAGTCATACTCATAACCATGCTACAAAAGTTGCACGCTTGGCATCTGCTGCCACAGTAGGAGCTGCAATTGTTGAGGCTGAGAATAGCCTTGAAATTGAAGTATGTTTTCCTGCTTCAGGAGAGGCAGTTTAATGTAATTCTTACTCCTGTCATGCTTTAGGGCTTATCTTGTATACTTAGTGATTAATTAGTTTATGGTTTGCGTATAATTTGGCATTTCTAACAATATTATTGTTGCTACCTTATTTGGTTGACATGTTTACTATTCATTAGTGGTAGTACTTTCTCTCTGTGCGCTTGATTGCAATATTTAACTTAATTTTCCTTTTTGTATCCAAGGTTCGTGATAACAAAGAAGATTTGAAAACCAAGCTGAAAGAGCTACTTCGTGAAAAGAATGATGTTTTCAACTCAGAAAATCCTGAAGAGGACAAGGTTGTGAATTATATAAACTGGGCCATGTGCTGTGTAATTGTAAACCTTTATTTATTTATTTATTTATACTGATTTTGTGTTTCATGAAGACCAAACATTATGATGCTTTGTTTTTTCTGTCCCCAAGTTCATATTTAAGCTTCACTTGTATAATTCATTGATGTGCATTGTTATCACATGTTTTAATATCTGTTGTGTTTTATCTGAATGGGAAAGCATGAGTTTAGCACAGAAGTAAATTTAATTTGCTTTATAATTGAGCTATGTGCTGAATTTTTTTAATTGTTTTCCTTTTATTATTAATTTATTATTTTTATTATTTGTCCTGTGGAACATTGTGAACTTCCTCCATATAAATAAGCAAAGTTGCTGTCTGCTATGTGGTTAATATTTGTCACTGCATTATGAGTGGTTATTTTCTGATTTTCTTTTATAGGTCAAGCTGGGAGATCCTGGTTGGAAAGAGAGGTATTATGAGGATAAGTTCTCTGCAAAAACACCTGAGGAAATGGAAGAGATACGGAAAGATGTTGTAAGTTATCTTGAATGTGCTAGGCAAACAGCCTCCAATACAATACTGCTCTACTCACTAATGTGGTGGGCTAAGATAGTTCCTACATGATTAAAAAATTTTCCTTTTTATGCTCTTATTAAAAAAGACTCTGCATGTGTAGAACATTTGTTCTATTGTTAATTGTCCATTACAAATCATCAATACTGTTTTGTTTAAACTCTTAAGAAGAACACCAAGGGAAATAAGGGTATTGTATATTGTTCCTTTATCATTTGAACCTAGTTTTCTGTGATGATAAATTAATTGTATCTTTGGGTTTTCTCATAGGTTATGAAATACACTGAAGGCCTGTGCTGGGTTATGCACTATTATTATGAAGGTGTTTGTTCCTGGCAGTGGTAAAAAAGTTGTCCTTTTCGAAGTTGGTTATTTTTTCTGTTCAATTCTTTGTGGACATGAGATACTTGAACATATGATATACGACAGATTTTGAATTTGTGCATGCACATGCAGATTGTCGTGTGAATCTGAATAACAGTTTGTATAGAGTAGAAATCTTAATATTTTATGTAATCACCATTATACTCCTTGATCACATAAAATGCCTTTCTTTATAGGTATTACCCCTATCATTATGCACCATTTGCTTCAGACTTGAAGGAACTTGCAGGATTGAACATCAGCTTTGAATTGGGTACTCCATTTAAACCATTCAACCAACTGTTGGGTGTGTTCCCTGCAGCAAGGTTTGTACCAGTATCTTTCTCCTTTATTTCTTTTCAAGCTATGGTGTTTTTTGGGGTTCTAACTGGGTCATGTGCAGTTCACATGCGCTTCCTGAGCATTATAGGAGATTGATGACAGACCCAAACTCGCCTATTATTGATTTTTATCCCACTGGTATTTTTTATCGCTTAATGTATTCATTTTTTAAACGTAATGGAATTGTGTTTATATGGTTGTTATGCTTGTAGATTTTGAAGTGGACATGAATGGCAAGAGGTTTTCTTGGCAGGTATTGATTAAAACATTTATGATTTTGCTTTCTGAGAAAGGATATCTTCTGTGATGTTTATCATGCAACTGAATTAAAATATTTCTTGATGTCAAGGGCATTGCCAAATTGCCTTTCATTGATGAAGCTCGGCTCCTTGCAGAGGTTGCAAAAGTTGAACATACATTGACGGTAAGGTTATCTATCCTTATGACCCAATTGAGGTCAAAGAGATGATTATTTTAATTGATCATGTAATCGCATTTATGCAGGATGAAGAAGTACGAAGAAACAGTATGATGCTTGATATGCTCTTTGTGTCATTGTCTCATCCACTATCTCCATACATCTTCTCTCTTGATCATCGCTGTAAACAGCTGACTGAAAAAGAAAGGGTTGAAGCAAAGGAGCCAATTGACCCAGGGGCAAGGTTTGTATTGCAATATTTGCTATTAAGTGAATTAGTGAAAATCCTTCAGTCTTTAAATATGCATTTAGTTCAGATGCTTGGAAGCACCTCTATTTGTCTTTATTGCCTAAATTTGTGAATTGAGTCTGTTTTGTGATATTTCATTATTCCTTCTTTGATGATATTTATAACCGTGTCCCCTATAAAATGTGATTGTGTACAGTGGTGGGATGAATGGCTATTTATCCCTCTGTGGGGGAGATCCTTGTCCTCCTGTTTTTAGATCACCTGTTCAAGGAATGGAAGATATTATGGATAACCAAGTCATGTAAGAAGTTTGGCCTTTTAAGATCACTATAAACAATTGACTGAGTAGGTAAAATATCTGAGTTTGTTACTTACCTTATTTGCCTTTTCAACTTATATTTGCAGATGTGCAATATATGGACTTCCAAATGCCCATAAACACATTACTCGACCTCCAAATGGGGTTATTTTCCCCAAGAAGGTATTCATTGTCAAATTACATTATTATTATTATTATTATTATTATTATTATTATTATTATTATTATTTAATATCATTTGAATCTAGTGATGTGTTGCCTTTGTTTCTTTTCAAAGTTAATAAGCCTGTGTGCTAGGAGCATTTATTTGCTCAATGTTCGAGTCTTGCATAGTTTGTAATTTGTGCATGATGGGCTGTCACTTCTAACTGCAATGGGAACTCTATTTATTTAAACAGTGTTATGTTATTCTCTGCAAGTTAGGCTGACTGGAATAATTTTTGAAGCAACTACATTTGTCTGTGTTATATGTATATGGCATATGTATCTATTATGTCAGACATCATTGCGCTTCTTTGTTTCCAGACTGTGACATTTGGTGACATGAAGCCGGAGCCTGTACTTTGGCATGAGGATTCTGGAAGGAGACCTAGGGAAAATGGAAGGTAAAATGCATTCCACTGGTTTGATTGTTATCAGCTGTAAATGCTTAATCTTTCTAGCATGAACAACCACCCTGATGTAAGAATTTTTTTTTTCCAGAGACAATAACACAGGAGCTATGACTGGTCGACAACTTGGTGAGGCTGCACATCGACTTGTAGCTAATAGTTTACAGATAAAAGCAGATAGGGGTGACTATGGTGATCATAGGTACAGACCGCCTACATCCTACCCGGGTGCTTATGGTCCACCATTGCAATCCTATCAAACAAACAGATATAATGGCCACGAGCACGCAAGGTTTGTGCCTAATTCAAGCTATTCCGCTCGAGATGCTGGAGGTTACCAGAGGCCATCAAATTCAACAGTCTCACAACACCACCGTTATGATGATAATTATAGCCAGACTAATGCTTATTCGGGCTCTCATCATGCCTACAGGAGGCCTAATCCTCATCATGAAAGGATTGACCAATCTGTTGGCCAGAGTAGGGACTATCATAGACATGGATATTATGCACCAGGGTTGCAGCAAAATGGGGGACACCCCTACCACTCAGGGGCCACACAACATCAACATGTGCACTCAACTCCCCATCCACCATCAACTCATATACCCAATCACAGAGGATATAATCCTCAACCTTATGAGTCTGGTAGCTATAATCAATGGGGCAGTGGTCAAGGCCCTCATAGCAACCCAGGTGGTGGCAGAGGATATAATTATCCACACCAGTCAAGCAATCAATATGCAGCTTTAAATAGGGGATCAAATAGACGGCCACCTTCTTCTGACTATCGGCACTAGAGGGGTAGTATTTTAGCTTTGGACTTCTCAGTTTAACCTTGTAGCTTGTAATTTGATGTTACATCAACTCACCAAGCAGATGTATGGAGCCAGGGGAGGATGGATCATCAGGGTTGCCTGGAGCAATTGCTTGCCGATCTGTTTTATGCTTAGCTTCATTATTTGTACCATATTGTGTCTCATTACCTCATTATTTTTATGTTATATTTGTTTTTACTAATGATATAAATTTAGTGTACTTCAATTTCTTGTAAACCGGTTACCGATTGACCGGAAAGGTTGTAATCTTGGATAGAAGTTTTTGTATTCCGTTGAATCATTTGAACCAATTGTTAGTGTGTTATGGGAATGAGAAGTGAGCATATGATTAGATTACATCCTTTGCCTATAATCATCAATTTTAAAGAAACCTGTGTGTAACATGTATTTCCAATTTCCAATTGTGGCTACGGGATTGCAAAGACAAAAATGACATAGATCTGAGGAATCTAAGTGCCCTTGTTAGTGGCAGCCATAACCGTTTCGTTTTATGCATCCACATGATAGGGACAGGGGATGGGACACGGGCACCATACACACTAAAAGCCGGTGGACAGAGCTCCATGATAATTGATAGGGACTGCACTACTAAATATCTATATTCAAAAATGGGGTCAGTTTTTACTTTGCAAAATGTTGAGTTTTCCCTTAAGGATGTGTTTGGTAACCCGTAAAATGACTTCCGGAAAATGTTTTCCGAGTTTTCTGTGTTTGGCAACGTCTGGAAAATGTAGTCAGCGGAAAATGTTTTCCGTTGACCAAGGAAAATCAGTTCATTTTTCCGGAAAATGACTTACGAAATTTTTTTCGGTAAGTCATTTTACGGAATGACCAGAATAGTTGTTTCGCATGTTTTATACCAAAACCAAGCCATATCACCCATGACCATGGACCAAGGAGATGGGGAAACCGCCGAAAACCTTTGCTACATTTTTTAATTTTTAATTTTTTAATTTTTTTATAAATTCTATTTTTAATTAAATACCATTATTTTAATAACTATTATAATTTTTTATATTTTAAATAAAACAATTACAATACTTAATTATACAATTCTATCTATTTTCCAGAAAATGAACCAAACACACAAACAGTTTTCCATAATACATCCAAACACTGAAAATAAAACTGTTTTCCGGAATATGACTCATTTTCCAGAAAACATTTGCTAATTTCGGTGTTGACGATCAACATTGACATTGTGTATATCTTTAAACCTTTTGTTTATTTTAAATTTGGAAAATTCAACCAATCAAATCATCCACGACGGCGGCATTTGCAGTAATTTCCACAATTCGGGGCTCTTTATCGACTGTTATCTGGCCAGCGCACGAAAAGAGAGCCAGAGCCTTATCTCAACCCACTAGTGCCGTCGCCGAATCTGGTCGGAAGCGGAAGACGGACCACCATCCTCATCTCCAAAACAAAGGCATGTATATAATAGCGCTTGGTTATGATTCTAATATCTTTAATAGCTTTCACATAATATTGTCTTTTTCTCAAGCTGGCCAAAAAAAACGAAACGCTTATGAGATATTTTGATCTGCAACTGCAAGTGTGTTATTGACGCTATTAGACTTTTGTGGCTTTCTAGTACGGAGTAACTAAAAATGTTTAAACTCTTGCATTCAGTAAGTTTTGAGAAGTCGGAGAGAATTGAAGGGGTATCTGGTATTGATGGAGGGAACGACTCGGTGCTCTGCGAACTACATTCCGCTCACTCCGATCAGCTTTTTGGAGCGCTCTGCTTTGGTGTACGGAGATTATGTATCTATAATCCATGGCTCTCTCAACTTCACATGGAAACAGACCCGTGATAGGTGTGTCAGTCTCGCTTCTGCTCTCTCCCTCATCGGAATCTCTCGCCACGACGTCGTAAGTGTGTTTCGATTTAATCAATGTGGAGACTCTCTGATTTAACCATAACTCTATTATGATCTATATGGTAGTAGCTTATTCATATTCTTACTGTGTAGAAAACCCTTGAAATTATTTGGATATCACCTGTTTAGTATTACTTTCAACTGTGATCTGTTCTTCCTCTAATCTAGTTAAGCTAATGACATTTCCTGAAATGCAGTATGTATTTATACATATGTAAACAATGCCCTCAAGAAATTTGAAACTTTGTAGCTTCCACATTGTCTGCCTTTTATACAAAAGATAGGTGGGCTAATTTTATTTTGGATAGGCATAGGCATTTGTATGGTTATATAGTTTGTGTTTTTCCTAATCCTCCTCTTTGTCTTTACTAATCTTTTGGATGCAATTTTAAGGTGGCTGTTTATATACTAGGAAAAGAACTGAATGGCTGCTGAGGGGCATTGCCATTGATGTGAAGTGTTCTATATTCAATTGTCCATCTCCCAATCCCAATCTTTTGCTCCTTAATATGTTAGCATTGAAATGATGACTTAATTTTTTTTTTATTGATTTTGTATTCTTTCTGCATAGCCTACTTGTGTAACTATTTGAGCTGCAGGTTGCTGCCTTGGCTCCAAATATTCCAGCAATGTATGAGCTACACTTTGGAGTTCCAATGGCTGGGGCAGTCCTTTGCACGCTTAATACCCGCCATGATTCAGCAATGGTGGCAGTGCTGCTGAAACATTCAGAGGCCAAAGTCATATTTGTAGATGACCAGTTCCTCGATACTGCCAAGGGAGCCCTTGAGATTCTATCAAGGTCAGGAGGTATCAAGTTGCCTCGGTTAGTTGTAATCCATGACAGTGATGTGAAGCGATCAGGAACTTTTTTCGACAAAATGTCATCGGCACAAGGGAGTTTGGAGTATGAGTCCTTTTTAGCGAGCGGAAGAAGTGATTTTGAGATAATATGGCCAAATGATGAATGTGATCCAATAGCTCTGAATTATACTTCAGGCACAACATCTAGTCCTAAAGGAGTTGTTTATAGCCATAGAGGAGCCTATCTTAATGCTCTGGCTGCAGTTCTTCTCAACGAGATGTTCTCAATGCCAGTCTATTTATGGGTTGTTCCTATGTTTCATTGCAATGGTTGGTGTCTTACTTGGGGTGTGGCAGCACAGGGCGGAACAAATGTTTGTTTGAGGAACATCACAGCAAAAGGAATATTTGACAAGATAGATCATCATAATGTAAGCCACATGGGTGGGGCACCTACAGTTTTAAACATGATAGTAAATGCACCACCAAATGTAAAGAGGCCTCTTCCAAGAAAGGTTGCAGTCATGACAGGTGCTGCACCACCCCCTTCTCATGTTCTGTTCAAGATGGAGGAGCTAGGATTTGAAGTCATTCACTCGTATGGTTTAACCGAAACATATGGTCCAGGAACAATATGCGTGTGGAAACCCGAGTGGAATTCTTTACTGCCTAATGCTCGGGCAAAACTCAAGGCCCGTCAAGGATTACACCACATTGGCATGGAGGTGGTAGATGTTAAGGACCCTGCAACAATGAAGAGTGTGCCACCAGATGCCAAAACACTAGGTGAAGTCATGTTCAGAGGCAACACAGTGATGAATGGGTATTTGAAAGATTTGAAAGCGACAGAAGATGCTTTCAAAGGTGGGTGGTTTCGAAGTGGTGACTTGGGAGTGAAACACCCTGATGGCTACATAGAGTTGAAGGATCGATCAAAAGACATCATCATTTCAGGCGGAGAAAACATTAGCACAATTGAGGTAGAGTCCGTAATTTTTAGCCATCCCGCTGTTCTTGAGGCAGCTGTGGTGGGTAGACCAGATGATCACTGGGGTGAGACACCTTGCGCATTTGTTAAGCTTAAAGATGGATATAATGTGAGCGCCAATGATATTATCAAGTACTGTCGGGATCATTTGCCACATTACATGGCTCCAAAAACTGTGATTTTCAATGATTTGCCTAAAACCTCAACAGGGAAGACACAGAAGTTCATTCTCAGGCAAAGGACCAAAGCTATGGGAAGTCTTTCAAAATCAAGCAGACTCTGAGGTACATCTGTGATCTGTCCTACAACTCTAAGCAGAGGCTTTAACATTGTTTGAAATATAGAATAGTTTGTAAGAAAATGGCCTGGCTAATGCAGTTGTAATGACATTGTTCTTAATACATGCATGTTGTGTTATTATTATCTTTATTATTTGTCGTGTGGAACATTGTGAACTACCTCCATATAAATAAGCAAAGTTGCTACTTCGTGAAAAGAATGATATATACTGAAGAAGACTAGGTTGTGAAATATATATACTGGGCTATGTACTGTGTAATAGTAAACCCTTTTTTTTTTTTTTTTTACTGATTTTGTGTTTCATGAAGACCAAACATTATGATGCTTTGTTTTTTCTGTTCCCAAGTTCATATTTAAGCAGCTGCACTTGTATAACTCATTAATGTATCACCATGTTTTAATATCTGTTGTGTTTTATCTGAATGGGCAAGCAGGAGTTTAGCATAGAAGTAAATTTATTGTGATTTCTTCTTCTTCTCTCAAATACTATCTACTAAATCACTAAGCTAAGCTCGTGCGGGCATTTATTGTGCTTTCTAATTGAATCATTTGAACTAATTGTTAGTTTGTTACTATCCCAGGGAATGAGAAGCCTGCATGATTAGATTACATCCTTTGCCTAATGCCTATAATCATCAATTTTTAAGCAACCTATGTGTAACATGTATTTCCAATTGTGCCTACGGGATTGCATGGACAAAAATGACATAGATCTGACGAATAAAAGTGTCATTTAGTACTTAGTGGCAGCCATAACCGTTTTACGCATCTACATGATAAGGAGTATTTGATTGGATGGAAAACATGTTTTTTTTTTTAGGAAAAAGTTTTCATAAAAGTTGAGGATTATGTTGTTTGATTTATTGAATTCATTTTCCGTTAGAAAGTCATAACCGTTTTATGCATCCACATATAAGGAGTATTTGACTGGATGGAAAACATGTTTTTTTTTTTTTTTTATTTTTTAATTTTAGGAAAAAGTTGAGGAATATGATGTTTTATGTTGGTTTAATTCATTGAATTCATTTTCCGTTAGAAAATGTATGAATTAATTTTCTATTGAAAAATGAATTCATAAAAATCGAGGAAAATGGTATTATATGTTGTTTGATTTGAATTCATTTTCCGTTAGAAAATGTATGAATTAATTTTCTATTGAATTGAAAAATGAATTCCTAAAAGTTGATGAAAATAATGTTTTATGTTGTTTGATTCTTGAAATTCATTTTAATGTTCCTAAAAGTTTAGGAAATTAATGTTTTATATTGTTTGATTCATGAAATTCATTCCAATAATGAATTCCTAAAAGTTTTGAAAACCGTTTTCAGAGGAGAAGTGGCGATATTTTGTTTTTTTCATGAAACATCGAACAACCAAACAAAGTATTACAGTACATGATAGGACTGTTCTTATAGAACATTTTAAATAATACTTTAAACCAAGATAGACCCGCATCCATTTACATATTAAATGTTCACAATTTATATACCGAATGTATACAATTTAAATTGTAAATATTTAGTATGTAAATTGTGAACCTTCAATATATAATTGTTGTATTTTGAATATGGGTTCACATTGCATCAACGGAATAATTTGCCAATTTTTTGGATGATAAATGCTGTTTTTTCTCTTAAATCTACTAATTTCGAGTTGACAATCAATCGGACATTGTACAAATCTGTAATCCTTTTTTTTTTTTTTTAATTTGGAAAATTCAACGAAACAAGTCATCCATGACGGCGGCATTCGCACCAATTTAATTTCCACAATTCGGGACCAAAAAAGAAACGCTTACTATGGCCGTAAATGAATCGAATCCAAATATCTTATATTTTGATCCGTATTTAATTTGAATAAAATTCGATTTGAAATATGTATTCGAATTCGAATCGAAATATCCGAATTTAAATCACAAGTCGAACTAATAATATTTAATTTGTTTACACACTTAACGCTTTCATGATTGTTAGTATCTAAAAATAATTCTTTTGACTGGACCTAAAAATGATTATTTAATTTTGATTGAAGTCTTAACTTTTTCTGGTTTTTAGTAGTTAAAAATGACTATAAATACTCTTGCATTCTTCTAAAAAACAAAAAAAAAAACTCTTGCATTCAATAAGTTAGAAGTTAGAGAGAATTGAAGAGGTGTATAGTATTGATGGAGGGAACAACTCGGTGCTCTGCGAACTACGTTCCACTGACTCCGATCAGCTTCTTGGAGCGCTCAGCTTTGGTGTATAGAGATAATGTCTCTATAATCCATGGCTCTCTCAACTTCACATGGAAACAGACCCGTGATAGGTGTGTCAGCCTTGCTTCGGCTCTCTCCCAAATTGGAATCTCTCGCCATGATGTTGTAAGTGTGTTATGATTTAACCCAATATGAAGATTCTGTGATTTAACCATGACAAAAACTGACTATTTGAGGTGCATGCATGCAGGTTGCTGCCTTGGCTCCAAATATTCCAGCAATGTATGAGCTTCACTTTGGAGTTCCAATGGCTGGGGCAGTCCTTTGCACGCTTAATACCCGCTTTGATTCAGCAATGATAGCAGTGCTGCTGAAACGTTCAGAGCCCAAACTCCTATTTGTAGATGACCAATTCCTTGATATTGCCCAGGGAGCCCTTGAGATTCTATCAAGCTCAGGAGCTATCAACTTGCCTGGGTTAGTTGTAATCCATGATGAAGTGAAGCAATCATCGGAGGCCAAACTAGAAGGGGGTTTGGAGTTAGAGTATGAGTCATTTTTGGCAAGTGGAACAAGTGATTTTGAGATAATATGGCCAAATGATGAATGTGATCCAATTGCTGTGACTTATACTTCGGGCACAACATCTACTCATCCTAAAGGAGTTGTGTATAGCCATAGAGGAGCCTATCTTAATGCTCTGGCCTCAATTCTTCTCAACCATATGACCCTAATGCCGGTCTATTTATGGGTTGTTCCTATGTTTCATTGCAATGGTTGGTGTCTTCCTTGGGGCGTGGCAGCCCAGGGCGGGACCAATATTTGTTTGAGGAGTGTCACGGCTAAAGTAATATTTGACAACATAGTTTATCATAACGTAAGTCACATGGGTGGAGCACCTGCTGTTTTAAACATGATAATAAATGCACCAGAAAATGTTAAGAGACTGGTTCCAAGAAAAGTGACGGTCATGACAGGTGGCGCACCGCCCCCTTCTCATGTTCTGTTCAAGATGGAGGAGCTGGGATTTGAAGTTGTTCACTCGTATGGCTCGACCGAAACATATGGTCCGGGGACCATATGCATGTGGAAGCCCGAGTGGAACTCTTTAGCCCCTGAAGCACGGGCGAAACTGAAGTCCCGTCAAGGAGTACACCACATTGGGATGGGAATGGTGGATGTTAAGGACCCTGAAACAATGAAGAGTGTGCCACAAGATGGCAAAACACTAGGGGAAGTCATGTTTAGAGGCAACACGGTGATGAGTGGGTACTTGAAAGATTTGAAAGCCACGGAAGCGGCTTTCAAAGGTGGGTGGTTTCGAACCGGGGACTTGGGGGTGAAACACCCTGATGGGTACATAGAGGTGAAGGACCGATCAAAAGACATAATTGTTTCAGGCGGAAAAAACATCAGCACATTCGAGATTGAGTCCGTGATTTTTTGCCATCCAGCTGTTCTCGAGGTCGCTGTGGTGGGCAAACCAGATGATCACAGGGGTGAAACGCCTTGCGCGTTTGTGAAGCTTAAAGATGGATATAAAGTGAGCCCCATTGAAATTATCAAATACTGTAGGGACCGTTTGCCACATTACATGGCTCCAACAACTGTGATTTTCACTGATTTGCCTAAAACCTCAACTGGGAAGACACAGAAGTTCATTCTCCGCCAAAGGACCCAAGCTATGGCAAGCCTTTCAATATCAAGCAGACTCTGATCTGAGGCTTTAAAATTGTTTGAAATATAATATAGAAATGTCTGTAATAAGAAATTAAAATGCCCTAATGGGAAATATAATGCAGTTGTAATGACATTATTGTTCTTAATACATGCATGTAGTGTTGTTTTACCTTGCAATGTGAAACATCTTCTCTAATATAGTTTAATTTCTCACAATTGCTTAGTCAAATATTAAGGTATAGAAATTAAACTTTAGTTGACCATATTATTCAAATTTAGTTTGGAATTTATAAGTGTGCTTGTTGACTTGATGCTTTAAATTAAATTAGAAACAAGAATTTTAACAGTATGAGAAAATTGATTATGCCCAAAAAAAAAAAAACGTGCCTAAGTTTTTTAAATATTAAATAATATTAATATTAAAAAAATTTATGATAAAAATTAAGAGTTGCATCTTACCATATGATGAGATTGGGTAAAAATTATAAAACAAGAACTAGTTATATCTCAGTCTAACTTATTGACATGGCCGGGGAAATAAGTGATCAGATAACATTAATCATGTCCCCAGCTTCGGATCTGTCAAGAAGCACATGCACATCACCATTGCTAATGCTTATTTTGTGGAAAAAGAAAGAGACTTTTTTTGGAAAAAGGTAAGCTTTTTTTTTTTTTGGAAACTAAAAGCTTTGTTGTTTGAATAAGGAAAAGAAGGGTTTGGGGTTTTGCAAAAGGTGAGCAGGCGTGGGTTCTTTTCCTTCTCGGATCCGCAATGCAACGCTTACATCGCCATCCACTTTCCCTTCTTCTCTCTCTCGGAAAAAAGCTTTTTGGTTTGGATTTTTGTTTGATTTATGCATCTTCGAAAATAACAGGGAATATGATGAGGTGTAATATTTCTTGAAAACATTTTGGGTTTGTTTGATTTATGAACTCATATTTGATTTATGCATCTTTTTATGTTAAAACAGTCGAAAACATATCATTTGAAAACTCCCTTTTTTTTATTAACATATTACAACTGATAATGAATTCAATTTGCTGTTGATTGAGGAGGACCCGGAAGGTCACATGTGAACCATATACAAGATTCCTCTCTATTTAGAAGTTTTCATTTTGTTTTATCACCACTATCCTATTAGGAAAAGCATCTTAAATTTGAGTTCCCCTGTTAATTATGTTAGGAGATAAAAAAAAAAAAGGAGGGTGATTCTATTTTCAGTTTTTCTTTCACTTTTATATGCAATTTAATCTACAAATGAATTGAATAATTTATATTCCTCATTGTAGATAATATATGCTGCTTAAAATTCTATATTTGTTAATGTTATCCTCTTTCGTTTATATTCCAACATTAATATTAATATTAATAATAGTAATAATAATACATTATTGAAGGAGTTTTTATGGTATTGTATGGCATCATTGTTTAAAGTAAAATAAAAATATGGGTGTACATGCTTAATTAGCTGTAGGTAGTATTTGAGAGAATTAAAATTAAAATAATTTTTCAAAAAATAGTTTCCAAAGGGACCCTAAAAAAGAGGTGAATGGTATCATTCATCCTCAAAGTAAAAGCTTCCTCCTAACTTGAAGAAATTTTGATCCTAAAAAACTATACCATCTAAAAGAAATAGTGTGCGTAACATGGAGGGACCCAACATGGTGATTGCAATTTCCGATCCCAAAGCGGATAGCCTCCTCTAGCTTCAGGACGGCATGCAGTACACCAGCGTGCTGCTAATATAAAAATGGGAACAACGTAACCTCTTCTTTCTTTTGTTGTTTCTGTCTGTCTTTAATTTGTCGAGAAACCAACCTAGCTAGTTGGGATCTCATCTTAATTTCTTTCCTTTTCTATCCCTCTTTTTCTTTTTCCCTTCTTGGAGGAATCTCCTTTTGTTTTCTTCCTCTTTGATTCCTCCTTCTTTGGCTGGGTCTGTTAGTTTTGCCCTTGTCTCTTTCTTTCCTTTTACCTTTTCTCGGCTGAGAGTCTCCAGCCTAGCTAGCTGGCTACTGCTCCGATCCCCTTGTTTAGTTTGGTCCCTTTCTCTCTTTTCTTGCTGTTTTGTGCTTCTCCCTTTTGATTTATCAGACTTTAATTTGCACACCAAGTGCACCCTTGTATTTTTTCAGGGTATGCCCTGTGTATCTGTATTTTGGTTTCGGGTATATATATTTACATTTATCCAAAAAAAAAAAAAAAAATGGGAACAAAGATTCCTCCACTTATTGCCAAAGTGAGTGTTTAAGTACTGCTAGGTTATTTTCAAAAAAAAAAAAAAAAAAAGTACTGCTAGGTTATTAGTTTTCACATGGAGGTACCCAACAGTCTGAATTTAGTGTGGCCTGTGTGGGTGTGAGTTGCATACTTGTAATTTTTTTTAAGGATGCCTTAATAATCATTAATAACAATTACAACAAGGTTCAATAGAATGAAAAGTCATTCCAAACAATTTGACATAGAATCAAATTTTCTAGCTAAGCTAATAAAATTTAGTTTGGCAGACTGTGTTACAAATTGAGAGTCATGATCCTTAAAGGACCTTAGGCTTCTATCAAATATTTCATGATCTTGCCGAATGTAGACAAGTCTATCCCTGAATGGAAAAACTTACAAACCACATGAGTCTTTATCTTCATATTGAAGTCCAATGATATTATTCCCAACTGAAACTACATACCTGACCTTTTGCCTTGTACATACCCGACCCGGTCAAAGACTTGTAATTTATTTAGAAGCACTATTCCTAGCTCACTCACCATTTCTATTCTCTCTCTCTCTCTCAATCTCACCACCCTTATCTCTATCGGTGCAACCTTTCACCCTTTTCATCTACACTCTTCCTAGCTCACTCACCATTTCTATTCTCTCTCTCTCTCAATCTCATCACCACCCTTATCTCTATCGGTGCAACCTTTCCACCGGCGACCTCGATTCCGAAATGACTCTCATCGACGGTGGCCACGCAACAGGTGGTTGACGTTGATGGATGGTGACGCCAACTAAGTGAGTTTCCAAATTGATATAATGCATTAGGCCGGTAACCAACAAGTCATAAATAATAATGCATCTTGTTTAATACTCCGTAACCATTTTATTTTATTTTTTTTTAATTTTGATTTTCTTAGATTTTGATTGGGTTTAATTTTGATTTTCTTAGAGCTGAGCTGAGTTTTCGAATACATACACGTTTGATCTGGAAGCAGATCTGGAGATTACACTGCGAAATATGGTTGTTTCCACTTCCAAGCAAGGATGTATTTTTGTGTAATAGGTATTTCAATTCTATGATATATTACATAAAAGTATATTCTAAACTATAGGCCCTGTATGTCTACTTCTTCATGTTTACACATCCATATGTTATTTTGATGCTTCTGAATCTCACTATTATCTTTCTGAACAAATAATTAAGTTGTACAACCCAATCAAACTATTATTCATAATAGTTTCTTGATACCTGCAACCAAACTATTAATTATTACAAGTAGAATTGTAAGAAAGAAAGCTGGATTGTGTCTCCTACCCTACGCCTATTTAGAAAAAATCCTGATGTTGTGAATGTAGATAGATGGTTAGTATGATTATGCTTTCATATAGCTAGTTTATTTTATTTCATTTGATGTGTATGAATTATTTGTTGGGAAAAAACCATTCAAGAAAGAAAGGCTTTCTCCTAATTTTTTGGATCACATCTGATTGAGGCTCTGTTTGGCAGAGCTTATTTAGAAGCTTATAGCTTATTTTAAGCTACTAATAAGCTATAAGCTCTGTTTGGTAATGTTCTCAAAATAAGCTAGTAGCTTAAAATAAGAGCTTATTTTGAAACGCTACTTGGGGTAGCTTTTCAAAATAAGCTAGTAGCTTTTTAACTTTTTTCCATCTTTATCCTTATTATTTTAAATAAATGACATCCTTTACCCCTCTCAATTAAAACCTTTTGACATTTTATTTTCATTATGTTTGGTTGTAATTTCAGTTTGATATTTATGTTTGAACATTAATTTTTGTATGAACTAATCTTATGAATTATAAATATTTTTTTTACTTTATATATTTTCAAATATATGTTCTTACTTTATATTTTATTTAAATATATTAATTTCATTATTTTATATTAATATATAAACAAACCTATTTAAATTTAAAATCATTTAAATTGTATGAATATGTCCTTTTTAGTCTTTTTACATTTATCAATTTATCAAAAAACTAATTTTACCAAACACTTTTAAGCATAACAGCTCTTCAGATTTCAGCTTCGAGCTTATAGCTTTTCAGTTTTCAGCTTTCAGCTACCTTTTCAGCTAGGTTTGCCAAACATAGCCTGAATCATTCTTCTTGTCTGCATAAGTCTTTGAGACGTGGAAACATGCGCGATCCACTCTCCCTATAATTATGCTAATTGTGTGGTCTACACAAGGAAAGTTGTTGAGGCTCCATGCTATATATAGCTTCTTCAAAGTTTAGCAGAGGACAAGAAAAAAACAGACAACTTCTTAATATCTTTCCTTCTTCTTCATTGCTATGCCTTTCTCAGTCTGAGCACACCATAAAATCTGTGTTGCCGGTCGAAAGCTTGCCGGCCCGTCACCGGAAATTTTAAGCTTTTAAGGTAGTGTTTTGTTAAACACGACACAGATATTCGTTTCTCGTATTTCCAAATTCCTCTTCCATAAGCCTTGCAGTAGGTCGGCTTCCCGTTCCCGTGTTATGTTGACGTTAAAGCAACAAGAAAATGTCCAACATTATTTGTGTTGACTGTTGAGCCTTGTGCAATGTGCACTATAAAAAATGATGTGTTCGATCTTTTGTTTCTATGGGAAGACAAAAGAAAAAGGGAGCTGAGGGACCATCATATCGATCTCCATGTGACTCTTTCCCCTGGCCTCTCTCGGATTTTGGGGAAGGAATACATACACGACACCACCAAATTTGATGAACCTCCTCGACGCCGTCAAAATCCGCAATCCTCCTCGACGCCGTCAACATCCGCAGATTACCGGTAGCAGTCCTTCAAATAGGCAAACATCACTACCTATGTTTTTCTATATGTTCTTATATATAGTTGAATGCAGATCTAGTGATTTTAAGAAGTATTGAGTTCATGTTTTTTCTTTTTAATAATTATTGGGTATATAGAGAAGAGTATAAAACAAAGAAATTATGGGGTATTTGTTGAATAAAGATGAAGAAATGTTTGCAAATGAGATGAAGAAATGTATTGTTTAGCAAAGTACTCGAAAGAGAGGAAGAAAGAAGAACAGTAGCAAAGAAAGTCAGACAGTAGAAGGGTATAATTGTAAAGAGAGTCCAATTTCTTTTGCTTCTCTTAAAATACGTGCCAAAAGCAAAGAGGACATTCATTACGTGACTGAGGGAGTAATGTTTTAAATGTTTTTTTTTTATCTCTCTCGCCGTTTCTATTGCCGGAGGAGAACCCAGCCACCGCTGCCTCGCCGTTGGTCACCGCCGGTTGCCGCTGCTGGAGCTGTTCTGCTGCGCCGACATTATATATATATATGCATACAGGTGACTCAAAGACATTATTATATATATATTTTTCCTAAATTAAATATTATGATCGATCAGAAATTGGTTTGATATATGTGTTTCTAACACTTGCAACTCAGCCTCTACATTTATTGGGGACAAAAAGCTAAGGTCAATCTTTAATTTCCTGGAGGGAATTAAGTTCCAAAATCAAATCCTCGATCAGCACCATCAACTGGCTGGGTATGTTAGTTAAAGCTCTTCCCGTGTTCCTTAATTTTAATTTGAAAAAAAAAAAAAAGTTTATTCAACTTCTTAATTTTGTCTGATTTGTTTTCTTCTCAAAGTTAGTTGAATCATTGCTCCTAAAAAGCACTACTGACTGCATGCCAATTGAATCATCAAATTTTATGTATGTGTCATGTGATCTGGGTCAGACAAGTGCATTAAGTTTAATATATTCCTGTATGATGATGAACACAATCAGATACTCAGATGCCCTGCAAGCTTTAGACAAAATTGATTATTCTCTTTTAGATCAATCAAAATCGACAAAATCTTGTATGAGACCGTCTCATGGTCTCAATCTGTGAGACGAGTCGGATCTTTAATTAATGAGGTCAACGATCCGACCTATTAATAAAAATTTTGGCCAATTAGTCATAAATGCAACTTGTATCACAGATCGAGATCCGTGAGACGGTATCACACAAGTGCTACCCTTGTGTCATGTTGATTATTAAAAATTTTATATATTATACCATTTAAAAAGAGTCAATTAACGAAATGGTCCACTGACTACAGTAAAATTACTAATGTGGTCCTTGTTTGTAGGCGTCAGACATCTGTTTACTCGGAACCAAATTGATAATTTTAAAACAAAAAAAAAATATTTTCTATAAAAGTATTTTGAAATTCCTATCCCAAAATTCATTTTTCTACTATTAAAATTATTTCATCAAATTTTATGACCCAAAATACTTTTGAGAGCTGACAAATAAAATTTGATTTTTAAAATTTTACCTTATTCTTTCTTTCGGACAAACCTTTTCCATAATTGTATTTTATTTCACCACAATTTTTTTAGCCTTTCTTTTTCCATTGTCTCTATCTTCTCCATGTGATGACCCCATTGTTCACACTTCACATGCCTTGTCTTTTATGTGGTGCAAAACTCTTTAGCTGTACGCTTAGTATTTGATTAGCATTAGGTAATTAGTTACTTACATTGTGATGTAGATATAAAGATTCTTAAGTCCTCTCAAGGCTTGGTGAAAGTACTGTGAGAGGTGAGAGAAAAAGTCTTTTCTTTGTTCACGGCGATTCCACAGCAACCCTGAGGAACTCTTATTCACTGGAAAAAGGACTCAAACATCAATAACTGTAGCTATGACTGGAGGTTAGTAAGTTTTATATTCATTATAGCGTATTAAAGTGATTAAGTAGATTATGTGCTTTTTTCAAAAAAAAAAAAAAAAAAAAAAAGTAGATTATGTGCTTACATTTGGTATCAAAGCCTTTTTAATCTTTGCTTGTTGACTTGATGCTTTAAATTAAATCTTTCAAGTACCCATTCATAACCGTGTTGCCTCTGAACATGACTTTCCCTAGTGTTTTGGCATCATGTGGCAAGGTCCTTAACATCCACCATCCCCATGCCAATGTGGTGTAATCCTTAATGGGCCTTAAGCTTTGCCCGTGTTTCAGGGGATAAAGAATTTCATTCGGGTTTTCACATGCATATGGTTCCTGGACCATATGTTTCGGTTGAGCCATACGAGTGAACGACTTCGAATCCTAACTCTTCCGTCTTGACAGAACATGAGAAGGGGGCGGTGCGCCCCTATCATGACTGTCACTTTTCTTGGAACCGATCACTTAACATCTGGTGGCCGGTGCATTTAGTATCATGTTTAAAACCGTAGGTGCCCCACCCATGTGGCTTACCTTATGACGGTCTATGTTGTCAAATATTCCTTTGGCCGTGACGCTCCTTATCAAACAAATATATATTGGTCCAGCCATGTGCTGCCATGCCCCAAGTAAGACACCAACCATTGCAATGAAACATAGGAACAACCCATAAATAAACTGGCATTGGGGCCATGTGGTTGAGAAGAATTGAGGCCAGAGCATTAAGATAGGCTCCTCTATGGCTATACACAACTCCTTTAGGATGAGTAGATGTTGTGCCCGAAGTATACGTCACAAATATTGGATCACATTCATCATTTGGCCATATTATCTCAAAATCTCTTGTTCCCCTTGCTAAAAACGACTCATACTCCAAACTCCATTCAAAACAAGTGTGGTTGATAGCTCCTGAGCTTGATAGAATCTCGAGGGCTCCTTGGCAATATCAAGGAAATGGTCATCTACAAATATTAGTTTGGGCTCTAAACGTTTCATCAGCAGCACTGCTATCATTGCTGAATCATAGCGGGTATCAAGGAAATGGTCATCTACAAATATGAGTAGGGTTGTTTTTATGTTTCATTCCAATGGATTGGTGTCTTACCTGGGGCGTGGCAGCACAGGGCGGGACCAAAGTTTGTTTGTGCCATGCATGGATAAATTTTGTATTATATATTTAGATAATAAAAATAAAGATGACATTATAAAAAATTATAATATTGAAAGTGTACATTTATTTGATTATAAGATTAGTGAAAAAGTATTACTTAATTAATTAAATAATATATGAATAATATATCGATCCAACAAATTTCATCAATTATGTATGCTCTGCTGATGCGCGATGAAGTTCTCCGTGTCGGCGCCGTGTTTGCCTCCGGCCTCCTCCGTGCTATCCGGTTTCTGCAGATCCACTAGCGCCAGCTCGCCGAGCATATCTCGTCCGGGATTTTAAACCCTAATATCACTAATGTTTCCGTAAGGGACATCGTCACTAAGATCTTGAAACCCAACCCGGAGTTGGCTCAGTTAATCACTCGAGAGTGTGAAGGCCAGAACTGGGAAGGGATTATTAAGAGGATTTGGCCCAACGCCAAATATCTTGATGTCATTGTTACGGGTGCAATGGCTCAATATATACCAACTCTTGATTAAAATAAAGCTGTAATAATCAAGAGTTGGTATACATGGGTGGCCCACCTACGGTTTTAAACATGATAATAAATGCACTATCAGATGTTAAGAGATTGGTTCCAAGAAAGATGGCACTCGGGATAGGAGTGCACCGCTCTCTTCGATCTCATGTTGTGTTCAAGATGGAGGAGCTAGGATTCGAAGTCGTTCACTCGTATGGCTCAACTGAAACATATGGTCCAGGAACCATATGCATGCGGCCGGAAACCTGAGTGAAATTCTTTATCTCCTGAAGCACGGGCAAAACTTAAGGCCCATCAAGGATTACACCACATTGGCATGGGGATGGTGGATGTTAAGGGCCCTGCCACAATGAAGAGTGTGCCACAAGATGCCAAAACACTAGGGGAAGTCATGTTCAAAGGCAACACGGTTATGAATAGGTATTTGAAAGCCATAGAAGAGGCTTTCAAAGGTGGGTGGTTTCGAACTGGGGACTTGGGAGTGAAACACCCTGATGGGTACATAGAGGTGAAGGATCGGTCAAAAGACATCATTGTTTCGGGCGGATTTTTAGCCGTCTGGCTGTTCTTGAGACAGCTGTGGTGGGCAGACCAGACGATCACTAGGGTGAAACGCCGTGCGCATTTGTGAAGCTTAAAGATGGAGATATAACAACGTGAGCGCCAATGAAATTATCAACTACTGTATACGTTGGACCATTATATTGGCCACATTACATGACTCCAACAACTGTGGTTTTCACTGATTTGCCTAAAACCTCAACTGGGAAGACTCAGAAGTTCATTCTCCGCCAAAGGACCCAAGCTATGGGAAACCTTTCAAAATCATCAAGCAGGCTTTAAAATTGTTTGAAATATTCAAATATATAGAAATGTTTGTAATAAGAAAATACCCTAATGGCTAATATAATGCAGTTGTAATGGCATTTGTTCTTAATACATGCATGTAGTGTTACGTTGTTTGACTCTACATATACATATACATCTATTATTATGCTATTATTATTAAGGAGGAGAAAAGTGAAAGGAACAGGACTATGAAACCAGGCATAAATCATAATCATGGCAAGGCATGTGCCTTTTTATGGGCGGGACGCCTTTATTAATCTTTTGTCCCTTAGCTTCCCTTTCATTGTGGCAGTATCAACACGTACATACCATTTATAATAACGACAGGCAATCTCACTCTATTATGTTACTTCATCATCATATGCCTCCAAAATCAATAATACTAAGATACTAGACAACATAATTTTCTCAAAACGGATGCATTCCACCTATAATATAATGTCTCAATTGTAATAACCTTATTATGAAATTGCCTTAATTGAACATAAAAAAATATCTTAAACTTTGATTTACGGAGAAACTACTCAAAGGTTTGCTTTGGATGAAATTCCTAATATACAACTCTTGCAGACAATCGAAACTGAAACCTTGAGTAACACAAGTTTAATTCTTTCAATTTAATATCTTTTAAGGGGCGGGATGGTGGGATAATTGATCAATAAAATAAGATAAATTTAAATTGGGGGTAATTGATCAATAAAATAAAATAAATTTAAATAAAAATGTACTAAAATAATAATTATTGTGGGACAGTGGGGCATGGGTTGAAGTATATTCTACATTTTTTTTTTTGAAAACAAGTATATTCTACATAAATATATTTATGTAGCGGGAAGTCATTTTGAACCGTTGAATGCAATCAAAGGGTTACCCACGGTACTATTGTACACCGTCAGGCAGCAATTACAGAATAGCCGCTCAATAATGAGTGCTTAAAATTTGAGAATTTCACGACACATCACTGCCGACGTCGACTCGCAACGGTTCACCACGGAAGCGGTGGCGCTGCTCATCCGTGTCGATCTATGCCGGTGACACTCTGCCTGGAAATCTTATACCTCGCTTCACCTGTACTATTGACTACCGTCATTTGCGATTTTTACAGCGCCTTTCTCTCTTCATTCAGTTCATTTTGAAGTTAGCGGCGGAAGGTAGAAACGCATTTGGTCAATTCGTTTTGCAGTTCCTGTTATTCGATATTGTCGTTTTACAAGTTTTTACGAATCTAGCCATTGCTTTTTATATGAAATTAGAGATGCTACTGTTTATTGCTTAGATGATGTTCTTATTTGTTGTTACTCGGTTTTTAAAACATTGTGCTGTGATTAGCTCCGAATTAACACTATTTTTTCCCTTTGGATTGTGTCAATTCTCTGTTTGTTAGATGATCAAGACGAATAGTTTGTATGTGTATGTGGATTAATGTTATGACAGGAATTTGAGACGAATATGAAGCTGATGAATAGTAAGTAGAGGTTGGTGGAGTAATTAGGAATTATTAAGAGAAAATGAAGAAAGACATTATCACTTAATATGTTTGATTGATCCTTTTCATTGCAACCATCTGAATTTTTGAAGCATTTTGTTTTGCTTTTTGATATCAATTGAGGATCAGGTTTGCTTTATAGAAATGTTGTGATACAAGGAGCAGCCTGTTTTGAAAGTGGAAAGGATTAATGCTTTAACTGACTTTTACATCTTTATTCTTTATATTGTTTCAGGAATTCAACATGATTGGTTCTTTTCTCACCAGAGGACTTGTGTAAGTATCATTATAAGCATAACCTAAGCAAATTTTAAAGGTTGCAGAAATTTCACATTCTTTGCTTCTTTTTATATTTATGCAGTTTGTTTTTTGGTTATGCTTATCCTGCATATGAGTGCTTTAAAACTGTGGAATTGAATAAGCCGGATATTCCACAACTTCGCTTTTGGTGCCAGTACTGGTAATACTACTGAATTCTGTTTATTCAAACCTCCAAATATCCCTTGATGCAAGTATAAGAAGTCAGCACTAACCTCCCTCTCCAAATGTTTAGGATCATAGTTGCCACAATGGCAGTTTCTGAGAGGATTGGTGATGCCTTTATTTCTTGGTAAGAATGGTTGGCTCTCATATCAATGTACTTTATTTGGTATTTACCATTCTGATAACATTCGTTTTCAATGTTTTTGAATGTTTGTCTTTTGAAGGATTCCAATGTACAGTGAAGCAAAGTTGGCATTCTACATATACTTGTGGTTCCCAAAGACCAAGGTTAAAATGCCCTCAATGTGTGATATAGTTTGTGGTATCCTTATTTTCCTCGTCTTGTTCTGATGATTTCTTTGTTCCTTTTGTGTATCATATAGGGAACAACATACGTATATGATTCTTTCTTCAGACCAATGGTTTTGAAGCATGAGCCAGAGATTGATCGTAACTTGCTGGAGTTGAGGACTGCAGCTGGAGATATTGCACTTATGTACTGGAGAAAAGCTGCTAGCTATGGTCAGACCAGAATTTTTGACATCTTCCAGTTTATTGTTTCACAATCAACTTCATCCAAATCATCTCCCTCTGCTCCTCAGGTATGCACTTGGACATACACTAATTTATATTCTACTTATCTGACTAATAATATTCAGAACCAATGCGATTTTTCTTATAAATTCCATGAATGCAGCCACAAATGCAAGGCTCTAGAGTTCACCAACCTACTACTGCCCCACCAAAACAGAGATCAACATCAGCTGTAACAATAAAGCAACCACAGAATGAAGAGCAGCAGTCTTCTTCTGCTTTGAATGAGCCTTCAAGTGAGCATGAAAAAGATGCAGAAGGAGAGGTGGCACCCTCGCAAGCACGCCCAACAGCTCCACCTGCTCCCTCCTCCAGTGCTCAGAAACCAACACCAACACCAAATGATGTCCTAACTGAGACCACGAAAGCTTCAAGCTCTAGTGAACTTGTAGTGCGGCCTTCTGCAAGTCCAAGTGCAAAGCTTCCTGCAGAGAAAGTTGAAGCAACTTTGAGACTCACACGTGCAAGGTTGAAGAAAATTCAGACTGCTGCTTCAGGCCATTGACTATTGCGGGATCGTTTTCTTTAGTTTATAGTGATTTTTTTTTAAATGCTTCTTTCATTCGTTATTCCAAGTGGTCCATCATATGCTCTGTAATTGAAGTATATATATAAAGCAATAAAAGTATGCAAACTACCATGGTGACATTGTCCAAAGTATATTTCATTATATTTAAGCATTTATCCAAAAATTAAACAAACATCTCACTCATGTATATGTGCCGTCACTCTAATTAAGCCACTATTTGATAAAATTGACATTTGATCAAAACCAAACCACATTATTAACTATGAAAAAGTGTATATATAGGCTCTCATGTATGCATGCCGTACTTGCACAGTATATAGTGTCAGAACAGTGAAAAGACTCAAGACTACGTTCTCAAGCGCTCTAAGTAGTCTTCTTCCTGGAGAAAAACCCGATAAGTGGGATCAATGGCTTCTTCTTCTTCTTCTTGAGGGAAGGGTGCCGCTCCAGCACGACGTCATCGCTCGACGGCGGCGCCATGACGTGGCGAGAATAAGCCGGCGGGTTCGCGAAAGTCACGTATCTCTTCTTCTGGAACTCCACGACGTTTTCATGTTTCACTTCGGTGTCCTCGATGAACTTTAGGTCTTCAATCTCGGAATACTCCTCACCCTGTTTTCCGGAATGTTGTTTCAGTTGCTGGAGCTCCGACTTGGTTCGCCGGAGCTCTTCCTGCAAAGATGAGAGGCACGTCGCCATTTCCAGGCTTTCCTCTTGTGCCTTTTGCAGGCTTTGCTTTGTCTCCTCTAGCTCCGCCGTCACGCTGCTCAGCCTTGATGGAACGCCGTCGTTTTCACTCGACGATCCGTCTTGCATCTGTTCCATCACAAACAATAACGTAACCCTACTAAGGAGTTCTCAACGATTAATCACATCAATTATTCAACTCCATCATCAGAACTCAAAAGTGCAAGCGATCATGAAAGCGAGATACGGGGAAATGCATGAATGATATATACCTCTTGAAGCTTGTTGGAATAGACTTCACCGGCGAGAACTCTCTCGCCGAACAGCATCACCGCCTCCTTCACCGACCGGAACGGGGCGCTTGTATCGATCTCCGCCTTGCTCATCGTCCTCAATCCACCGCCTTCCATAGACCTGGTAAGTCGTCGTCTACCGCAACTATCTATACAGAAATTGATTTGAATTATCTGTCGATCATATCGCCGTAACTTATACTGTTATAGAGCGGGCGGTAGTGGAATGGGGTTTCTGGGGAAGCTAACAGAAAGAGAGAAAGGAGGGGACTATTCGTTTCTTCGCGTCCACTTCACTAGTATTCTGTTACCTATGCCTGTTATCTACATTCTTTTTTCTTTTTTAATACAAATTTTATGGCGGTGAGTCGTGGCTCAACGACTTCTCAAGTGAAATGGTTTGAGTGCTCTAAAAAGTTTAGCATATTAAGTATAACTCTTATTCACAATTTATCTTTCAGTCACCCACTCAAGCATCGTGGTTGTGGGTCTTATTGCGACTTCCAAGCCTCATCAGTTGAGATTTTTTCTATTTTTTTGGGTCTCAATATCCGCTAAGTATCTACTATTTCATTCCATTTCAAAGACTTTTCTGTTTAACAGTTTTAGTTTTTTTTTTTACCTTTTGTTTTGGACCCACCATTTTACACAAAAATATATTTTAATTATTTTTATTTATTATAATTTTAAATTGATAATTGTAATTAAAATTAATTTTTTATCCTTACCTCTCTCCATTGTGAACAAAAAAACTGAGAGATATAATAGAGATGAACTGAGAGAATGATAGGAACAAATTGACAGTGATAGTAAGTGATTAAAATTATAGAAATAGATGTATTTATAGAACAATTATTATTATTAATGTTATTGTAAATTTACAGCGGTCATCAGAGTGGCCGCCAGTTAGCGGTCGCTCTGAAGTGCCTCAATAAGCGCATTAATTTTTTACTTTGAAGAAACTTATCAAATAATTTCTTTTGAGTTGTTAAATCGTTACTCATAATTTATCTGGAGTATTAACTACTAACTGACATGTTCGTATGAACTATTTCGTCATTCTTATGGGCATTATTATTTTTAGTTTGGAAATTGGTATGTCCCACTTCGGTTAGGCTGATCATGGTGACATTTTACCGGCGGGGCCAACCAATTTGGATCATTTCCGGTGATGGTAAATTTGGATTAAGGAGCGTTGTAATCCGCGCAGTTCACAAGAATCTCAGAACGCACTGAATACAAACAAAACACATTTATGCAATAGATACGGATAACGCCAAACAAAAACAAAACAGAGATGCTGCGACAGCGTGGACTTCTCCGTCCCAAATTTTCACTCCCCGTTTGATGAAAAAAAAAAAAAAAAAACACAAATTTTATGTAAATTACCGGCAGTTGGGTAGGTAGGTAGTTGGCTACATTGCTCCACCATTTTTTTTTTGTTATTAATTTTTCTTGATTTTTTTTTTTAAAAAAAAAAAAGAAAGAAAAAACCATGAAATCTAACTGTTCAAGCTTTCTGTCACAGTGTCACGGAATAAAGTTATATAGAAAGTTGGTGGGCAAGATTTAGCGTTATTATTAACTGTGTTTAATAGTTTTCTTTTTGTGTGAGTCACAAAGTTTATTGATCTTACAGACCAACGCAAAATGTCGGCCTGCGCCGCCGCCAGCGTTGTCGGATCTTTTCATGTCCGGCGGCAGCTACCCAAGACGAGATCACGGCCGCGGGTGGTGATGACCGTCCGATCTGGTGTCAGCGTTGGAGTAGCTCCGATCTTGACTAAGCTGGAAAAGGATTGTGCCACTCCTCTCCCTGTCTTGCGCCACGTGGCAGATGCCATGGCTGCTGATGTGCGGGCTGGGCTCGCCGTCGATGGCGGCAGTGATCTGAAAATGATTCTCAGCTATGTTGATACTCTGCCAACTGGGTAATGCTTCTAATCACTGCTTTTACAGTGTGTTTGTTTGGGGTTTAAGGGTTTTCACTTAACTAATAATAATGTACTTCTTTAAGACAATCATTTCATATGTTTTTATGATGTTCAAGGTGAAAAAGATGTCCTTTTTTAATCCTTCTATTACTTAGTTGACTTGGTGTATAACAGATATATTTGCTAATGATGTGTGCATCCCATTAATCATGGGATTTTTCATATTAATTATGTATATCCCTTGCCCACAAGACGAAATTCCCTCGCTCTCAGGCCCACACACCCTTGAATATAGGGATAACACCCTTGAATATAGGGATAGCGACTCCCATTAGGTGGGAGGACCGGTGCCTAGTGACTACAAGGAACCCCATCACATTGGGTGTAACTTCCATACTGCGGTTGCTAGGGCTCGATCCTATGTCCTTGCTCATAATCCACTAACCAGGACTACCCCTACGGGCTAATTATGTGTATCCCTTAATGTGGGAGATGATTAGGATGCCCTTGATCACATGTCATCTTGTGTTATATATGTACATGAATGATGATGGTGATGAACAATTCCGGCAAACTCTCTCTTCAATAAGTCCTTATATTGGCTGCATTTGACTTCTTGAAATTCATTGATAGGATTTGAGTTTTGTATTTTCTAAGGAATGAGAAGGGGTTGTTTTATGCGTTGGACCTCGGTGGTACTAATTTCCGTGTGCTAAGAGTACAATTGGGAGGGAAGGAAGAGCGTGTAGTTGCCACTGAATTTGAGCAAGTGTCTATACCACAAGAATTGATGTTTGGTACCTCCGAGGTTGGTTGTTTCAATGTTTTTGCTTGTTTTATCTAGTTATTCTCTCTTGTTTACTTAACACGTGCATCGTTTGATTGAATGTGTGGTTTATTCCAGGAACTTTTTGATTTCATTGCTTCTGCACTGGCAAAGTTTGCGCAAAAGGAGGGTGAAAAGTTTCATTTGCCGCCTGGAAGGACAAGAGAAATAGGATTCACTTTCTCTTTCCCAGTGAAGCAGACTTCTATTAAATCTGGCATTCTAATCAAATGGACAAAGGGTTTTGCCGTCTCTGGAACTGTTAGTATCACTTGATTCTCTCTACTCTTATTGACACCCTTATTTAAATCACCTTGGTTTTACTATCCAGGTTAATAAATGTATTTGTGTAATGGTAAAGTTCAGTTAACTATGGTAAAGTGATTTAACCATAGGGTTAATGTGCCGTTGTTTTCAGTGTTGAAACAAGGTGGCCTTTTCCACAGATTAGTTATCCTAGTAAACACCACATTTGTTGGTCAGTCTTTTTGAGATTTTACAAGCAAAACTTTCTGCCGTTGCTATAGGAAATGCAAGTAATTGAACCATCTACTTGGCTTTCTTGATTATTAGGAAATGCAGCTATAGTTGTATATTGAATAGTTTATAATTCAGTCACTCTGAGAGATGACAGCAAAACGATAATTTGTTATCCACGAGGTTGTTGTCTGACATTGGCATGACATGGAACAGGCGGGGAAAGATGTGGTTGCTTGTTTGAACGAAGCCATGAAGAGGCTAGGATTAGATATGCAAGTCTCTGCCTTGGTATGTTCTGTAGAAGCTTCATACACCTCAAAAGAGGGCTAAATTCAGTAGCACGTCTTGTTAGTTGATACCCGCTCTGTCCTAAAAAGGTTGTTCCTTTATGTCCCAAAACGTTTTTGAATTAGGTGAATGACACTGTGGGAACACTAGCTGGAGCACGATATTGGGATGATGATGTCATGGTTGCCGTCATTCTTGGAACCGGAACCAATGCTTGCTATGTGGAGCGCACGGATGCTATTCCTAAACTGCCAGATCAGACTTCGACATCTGGACTAATGGTTGATAGAGTCTTGAAGTGGTTAAAATTAAAAATACTCCTTGGAGTAGATTGCGTTTAACTGATTCAATCTCAGACTTGTGTTTTTAAAAACTTGAAATGGTTTTTCTTTTCAGATTGTAAATACCGAGTGGGGAGCATTCTCAAATGGCCTTCCCTTGACAGAATTTGACAGAGAAATGGATGCTGACAGCATAAATCCTGGTGAGCAGGCAAGTTTTTATATTTTCCGACAAAAATATCCATCACGTATGTCTATAGTTATGCGGTTGAGAGACTTCCAATTTTGCATTTTGTATGGAACAGATATTTGAGAAGACAATCTCGGGGATGTACCTTGGAGAAATTGTGCGACGAATCCTCCTCAAAATGACGAAAAGTGGCTTGTTTGGAAACTCAATTCCAGAAAAATTACTCACACCATTTGTTCTCAGGTAATATTGCTGGCCACATAATTAGTGGTGGTGATGGAATTATGTTGGATTCCATTTATCATGCTCGCTGACATTGATCTATATCGAACAGAACACCGGACATATCTGCAATGCAACAAGACACTTCCCGAGATCTTGGAGGTGTTGGATCAATCCTCTATGAAATAGCCGGGGTATATAGTATCATAACTCAAGCAAACTTTTGCATTATTCTTTCATATTCCATTTTCACTTCAATCGAAATTTTAGAGCCTTTTGACTTGAAATCAGGTAAACTCTGATCCAACTGCGAGGAAGATAGTAGTAGACGTCTGTGATGCAATTGCAAAACGCGGTGGGCGCCTAGCAGGAGCAGGAATTGTCGGGATTCTTCAGAAGATGGAAGAGGATTCGAAGGGGCGTATCTTCGGGAAGAGAACAGTAGTAGCAATGGATGGAGGCTTGTACGAGCATTATCCCCAGTACAGAAGCTACCTCCAAGAAGCTGTCACCGAGCTGCTGGGTGCAGAAATCTCAAAAAATATAGTGATCGAACATTCCAAAGATGGATCTGGGATAGGTGCTGCTCTCTTGGCTGCTGCAAACTCGAAGTATGAACACCATTTATAGATGCCATTCATCTTCCCTCATTTTTTTTGCCCAAAATGTTGGCTTTTTGTGTCCTGTGTGGAAACACTCATCCTTGTGTATTTGTGGAAAGTTTAGTTTTTTATGTAGCATAGATTTAGCAACATTTTTGGGCACTCTGCCATTTTTTTATTCTGATTATTGCAGCATTGTAGTGAACCAAACAATGTATCGACAATACTCTTATTGTACATTATCGAGTTCCATTGTTCATAATCCAATATTCTTGTTTCTACTTTCTATTTTATCAGCAAAATGAATGGAAAAAAAAAAAAAAATCCTTCTTTCATTGAACTATCTTCTATGAAATGACATTGTAGAAAGCATGTACTCCGTATTAGTTAAGTTTTACTTTCAATATAAGGTCAATGGTAACCACAAAATAATAAGTTTGAGTTGATTAGTTACGGATAGCTGGTTACCCAACACACACATTTGTGTAGTAACACGATTTCTCTCTTCCAAAGATTTTGTGGTCAAGCGGCATGATGTGACTCTTTCAAATGCAAGGTCATGAGTTTGAGTCTCAGTGTGGGCGATATTGACTCCTTAGTCTTCAATGAGACCGTAACATGTCAATAGTTTAAAAAAAAAAAAAAAAAAAAACATGGTTTATTTGCTCTAAAAAAAAAAACATGGTTTCTTTCTATCATTAAAAAAAAAATACTAGGTGGTTGTAATTTAATTAAAAAAAGAGAGAGAGAGAAATACTACAAAATAGAATACTGTTCCGGACGGCGGGGAAAACAGAAAAGCTTCTCTTTTGTCTCTGAACGCCGGATTGAATCAACCCAGTCTTGTCTCTTGGGTCCATTGGTTCTATCAAAATGGTAATTTCAAGCATTGGCATTTGGGTGTTCTCTGGATTCATTTTTCTAGCAAATTGGTTGATGGTTTTGTTTGGGCTTGAAACGGGCAGATTCGATTCATTCTGCTTCAAAACCGCCAAGGAAAGACTCGTTTGGCCAAGTATTACACCCCCCTCGAGGAATCCGAGAAGCACAAAGTCGAATACGAGGTGATATTGCTACAATTTCCCTATACATTTTTTGTCATTAACGTTGAGTTTTAACATTCAATCTGGTTCTGGGTTTTGCAGGTTCATCGGTTGGTCGTTAATAGAGACCCCAAATTCACCAACTTTGTGGAGGTGAGAGTGTTAAACTTTTTTTTTTTTTTTTTTTGCACAGATCATTATATTGCCTCATGTAAAATTTCATGCAATCATAAGCTCTGTGATGTGTGTTATATTCCCTTCAAAGTTTAATACTTTATGCTAAATTCAAGCTTTAGCTCATATGCCCATATGAGGATAAGAGGCCATTATATTGATTCCTTAATCTGTACTGCAAAAGATGGAATGATTGAATACTGACTCTGATGTTTATTATGGTGAAGAATAGAATGAGAAGGAAATAGTTAAGATGAATTATGAGACAATTGTTCCTCACTAACTAATCCAAGAAGCAGATCAGATAAAACATACTGTTAATCCCCGTTTTGAAGACTCTTTTACAGAGTATGAGAATGAATTCTTTGGTCCTGCGGGATTGTAATGGCGTGTAGTTGATGCTTTCCTTGTCAGTTCCGAACACACAAGATAATCTACAGGCGGTATGCTGGGCTATTTTTCTCACTCTGTGTTGATATGACGGATAACGAGTTGGCTTATTTGGAGTGCATCCACTTGTTTGTGGAGATATTGGATCACTTTTTTAGCAATGTCTGCGAGCTAGATTTGGTTTTTAACTTTCACAAGGTCTCGTCGTGAATCTCTGTATTTTCTTTTATTTCTACGGTATTCACCTTGATTGTGTTGTAGTTTATACTTGTGATTGATTGTTTTCCTATGAAGGTATATCTAATCGTAGATGAATTCATTCTCGCTGGGGAACTCCAAGAAACAAGTAAGAAGGTGAGAGTAATCGCGAGAAAAAGCTAGGATTCATTTCTCGCGCCTTATCCTTGTTCTAGTGAAGTGTACTTTGGATAGTTTTTGCGGAAAAATGGATGTTTGATGCGTATTTTCTTCTGAAACTGCAGGCTATCATAGAGAGGTTGAATGAATTGGAGAAGTTGGAGTAAAGATTGATGATCCATGATGGTTAACTTTCATCCATCTTCCAAAGTATGCGCCTTTTCATTTGCTCCCCTTTGATCTTTCTGAACATTTTAGGATTATGTCTGATTCTGTTTGAGACTTTGATGAATCTCTAGAATTTCTTTCGATTTTACGCGTAAAGAAGATGGAGTGTTCATGTCATAGGATTGAAGAAGACATTGTGATTGCTGTCATTTCCTCTCCCTTTTGCTTCTGTCCTTTAGGTAGAGAGTGCTTTCATGTGAGAATGCTCAACCCTTTTTGTTTCGGTCCAATATCTTGTCAAACATGAAACATTTGTCTCATCAATGATTATCTTAAAATGTTTTTTTTTAGTACTATTGACTCTATTACAAGGTAGTATCTGTTCTATACTTTCTCTATCTGTTACCGCTCAAGGAGTCAAACCTCACCACAAAATTCGATCCTATAATCTTCTCTCAAGGAGAGCCACAGAGGTGTCATCTGAACAGAAGATGTTTGGCTTTAAAACGTGTACTTAATTCACAACTTATTGAAATTATTACTTATTAGTATGATATGAAACATCATTTGGTTGACAATCTCACGAGCCCTACCTATCCTATGTTTAATGCCATTATTTGTGGGGATTAGGGTTAGGTGATGGGACCATACAATTTCACATCTACGTACTTTGTCAGGCAATTGACATTGAAATTATAGGAGGATTATTAAGTTTAAAACTTTTCCTCATCCTTCAAACCAGTTGACACAAAGAGTAATATAATGATCTATACATACATAACTTTTGAGATATTTTACATGATTTGGTGTCATCTCATTATCTTATAATGAGATTTGATTAATCGACAGATTGCTAACAAATATAAAATATAAAATATAATAGCCTGCAAAACACACAGAAGAGGTAAATCGATCTTATGCTATAAGCTCAACCAAAAGAGAGTTAACACTAATCAAACTTGTAATCTTTTTATACAAAAATTATGTTCCATCTATTTAGTCACTCATTTTTGGGCAGATTATGCATAGGGCCATACTAAGGTAGCCTAATTTGAGCATGCATGCATTCGATGTCCCTCTTTAAATACAATATATATATATAGAAGGTGGTCCCCATGGGATGTGACTTGCCAAGCCCGCCCCACCAAAACTCTCAATTTCGCAAGTAGCAGGTTAAGTCTCATTTTGATAGCTCTAAACATAATACAAGTAATTTTGCAAGTTGTAAAGCACCATAACTATGGGGACTACAAGATTAAAAAAACTTCGCCCCTTACCTCAAACCAAGTTCTAACCCATGGGTAAAGACTAATTATTTTAGATATGTAAGCATGTTAAAGAGTTTTAAACCAAATTTTCATTTAAATAACAATTAAACTTTGCAAGTATAATTTTGGAAATGAACCTAAATTAGTCAATAGAGATATCAGATGCTTTATCAAAAAAGATATTTTTAAATCCATGACCTTCTGATACTAAAATCATATTTTACATATTTAACCATCCCATTTGAAACTTTTGTCCTTGTTTGTGTTTTTTTTTTTTTTCAACGATGTAATTAAAATAATTACAAAAAATAAAAGAAAAAAAGAAAAAAAAAAACTGAACAGACAGAACAGTAGATGATAAACACACACTTTTATTTATTAAATTAATTTAATATCAATATCTTAAATGCATGGTTTTTCACATTGAAAAATACACGTGCGTATATACACACCAACACACTTTTATTTAATAATTAATTAATACAAAATACATTATTATATATATAATATACGTACATACATGATGTTCTCGATCATATATATAATAGTGTTTATTTTCTGGTCCAGATGATATTAACTTATTATAATTAATATCGAGCTCGAGCTGATGGAGGTTGGTAAACACGACCACAAATGAATTGAAACAACATATACGCAAGCACACGTAAATTGAATTGGATGAATTAAGGGCACTTGCGTCTGCCGCCGTGAGTGGTCTGGCTAGCGTAGCAGGGGCACACATCCTGGTTGCCGGAAGTTCCCGGCGGAACGCAACCGCATCTGGCGCAGCAAGTCCCGCACGCCCGTTTGCACAGCCGCGGCCTCGACGACAGCTTGCACCTTGCGTCACACGACGCCCCGCAATCTGCGCAGTATTGTTTAACCAAAATTAATACAAATAATTCAGAGATTTAGATATGATTATATATATATATATATATATATATATATATATATATATATATATATGGATTACCAGTAACGCGACGAACTAACCTATCGTCCCGAGAAGAGAGCGGCCGCCGGCAGCTCCTCCATGCACGGCCATCGTAGTCTCATAAGCTTGAGCCACGTGTGCAGTGAGAAACAGAAGGAGAATTGAAGCAACGAAGGCCTTAGAGATGGCAGCCATGGATGACCTACGATGTTTTATGTCAAGGAAACTAGGAATAATATAACGTAAGACGAGGGATGAAGAGTACAAGGTGTATGTATGGGTATTTATAGATGGTAGAGGGTGGCCTATGATATAACATCAGAAAAAAAGAGTTAAGTTGCTAAGCAGACTATTAATACAATTATAAGGTATCAACTACTCTATAGTGTGACACTTTTGTTATCATTCTAAATGGACAGTCATATGTTCAAACATTGGTATTGGACTTATTGATATTTTGAGATGGAGCATATACTTCAATTTAGCATTAGAGTCAACCATTTGTCGGTCATGATATGGAGGCCAAAAGATTAAGGAACATATAGAGAAAGCTATGAAATTTTGTGGTGGGAATTATTACGTAGAGTGTGGGTAGGGAAATGCATAATGAATGTTGCTATATATGATTATTCAAGTGAAGCCAAGATGTTAGCCCAACTTGGTAACTTTTTTGGAAGCATCTCGAATTTCATGCACGCATTTTATTTTCTTTTCACACACTTATATGTCCAAACACGCCTGCTAAGAGTCCGCTCCTACCAATTATTTGGACAATTCTAATCAAATTAATTAGTTCGATAATTAATTTAATAATTATAAAGTTTTAAGTTAATTTTTCGTTGAAACTGTAAATTGACTTTCTTAATTTGAACAGATTAGTGCAATTTAACATGTAATTTCAAGCAGTAATAAAAAACTACTACAGATTTTCTCATAAATCAAAGCTTCTATCAATTAATGCTTAAGTTAATGATCCTTAATTCAAACCTGGTGTTCCTTTCGGGCCAGCTAAGGTAGCTATATACGTGTGTTCTTGGTCCACTTCAAGTCTTTATCATTAATCCTGCCACTCATTCACAAAATTCGACCTTTTTGGTTGTAAAGCAAATTACAAAAGTCGCTCCCCATATGAATAATATATACTTGGCTCCGGCCAAAGGTCTGTTTTAGGTCAGATAATAAGATTCAAACAAGTTGTAGGGAGTTATAAATGGTTTACGACTACTGGTAAAAAATCAGGAGGCGGGTTTAGTATTTGGCTGTAAAAACTTTTTTTTACTGATGAGGGTATTTGTGAGGTAGGTGACATGTTACTGTAGACTGGTCAACTTTGAAGACCTGTCTGATGGATGATTCTTTGAATACATATATGTTTTGTACTACTGATAACAACATGATTGACAATCGGTCCCCAACATTTTAATTTAATAATTTTTTATACTATACTGATATCCGCATCTCATAAAATTGAATAAAACTAATCTAAATTTTTCGGAAGGCCCTGTGTAAATACAAGGGAAAGATAAATCACACCATATACAATTATATATGCTTTTTTTTTTTATTTTATATGAGAGTGATGGATCAGTCCATAAAAAGAAGTACTTTTTTATTAAGCATATATATATTGACAAGTGCTGCTTCGATGGTTATTAGGCGGCTATACGCGTGATAGGATTCCATCTTCCACTATATATCATTCATAAAAGTGGATGCCAATAATAAGCTCCAGCCTTTCTTTTCTTTTCTTCTCTTTTAAAAAAAAATATTTTTCAGTAATAATTATAACTCAATTTGATGTTTTGATTATTGATCAAATTTAAAATATTCATAAGCAAAACTATAAATATTACATAACAAACATCTACAAATAATAAAATATAAAGACTCTTGACAAGTGGATGAAACGTAATTTTCATACTTAAGATTACAAGTTTAATTTTTGTTAATATTTTCTTAGTTGAGCCAGTTACATGAGATCTTTCTAATATGATTTATCTCTCATATTTGATTTACAGACTATTATATAAAAGCAAGATTTAACAGGTATACATTAAAAAAATTCGTATTGGATAAATGTCGGATGGATTAGGGAGTGGCAGCATTATATTACCTGTAAGCTAAACTAAACAGCTGTAATGGAATATGACTTTATTTGGAGTTTAAGTAAGAAGATGAGGTCAGAGGTGGATGGATGGATATATATATCTTTGACGACTTATATTATATTCCACAAATATTATTATTCCACAGTTGATCCCACCCCACCTACTGAATCTACTTCAACGTAATTATACAGTGCGGATGAAATGGTTTAAATTTCTTTTAACTAATGAGCTGTTCGATCCGATTTTGGGTATGGAGCACTCTTAAATCTTCTGCTCAGCTGTCACATTCAATAGGCCGGGGTGCTTACAATCTAGCGAGGGAATTAGTCATGGTATTTGACGGTGGAAACCTGGGTTACACTAAAAAAGATTAAAGGTATTGAGTTCGAGTCCGAAAATATAATTAATCTTGGAGTATAATATATTCGCTTGCATATCTTTTACGTTATCATTAGTAGTAGATGGATAATAATGGATATATAGTTAACATAATTTCATTTTAACTTGTAATGGAGGGAACAGCTCAGATTGAATTGATGCATTTGTCTTCGTCTTTTATTGATAACTTGTTATGGACGTCGCAATTGTCCTATCGGCTAGCTAGCCGCTGGCACACAATTTGATTCCATTAATAGCGTTTGGACGGGTTATAAGTCGTTAGCAATCAAATCTTCAAGTCACACTCGTACCAAAAATACAAAACACGTGTGATACTTTGATTCATAAAAAATAATAATAATAAAATTCACAGCTATTATTTGAAGGTGTGTTCAAGATGAAACATACTATGTGACTTTAATTGACAATTAAAGGAATATAAAGAGGTAAATCATGTTGCTCCTAACTTCCATTCACAATACAGGCTATTATACTTAAACCATATATGCATTTGCACCAAACATCCCAGGAATATAATGCAATCACTTCCATTCACAATACAGATACATACACAAGCATCAAAGTAAACATCCTTGTATCCTACCTAGACTATCTGATCTGTTACTTGTGCAATAGAACAAATACCTAGTATAGTTGCCCATAGTTTCGAGGTTACACTACTCCTGATGGAAGGCGCAGCACGAGGTTGCCACCAAGAACACTGCAACCAAAAGATACAAATTAAAATCGAACAACTCTCTTGATGTCCATTATATCCTCTCTTGAGTTATGATGAAAGACGCAGGATTTTAGATCAGGCTATAACTTGAGATGGGAAAGTAATCTGTCAAATTGTAGGCCGGTATATGCAACTATGTAATATATACATATGTTATGCATTAAGACAGATATGAGCATCAGTTGCAATAATGGAAACTATTTGAACAAAAAAAAAGTGTTATTAACTTCAGAATACTGAGAGATTAGGACATACCTTTTAACGTAGTAGTAGCAGAAATCTGCGAGGATAAACGTTTGGACAGCTTCTGATAGAAGGACCATAGATGGCCACAGTCCATAGCCCAAAGCGGTAAGCAAGCGCCCCCGAGTGTCAATCATCTGCAAACAAAGCCAGAAGAAAGGTATTAAATTTGGTAGTATTATTGGGTTTTTGTAAGTTATCCTATAATGGCGGCCTTCCTGATATAGCAATATAAACCAACAAATTAAGAAGAAGAAGTTTAGTGTACAAGTTTTTTGCAAAACCAAACCTGGAGAATCCAATGTGCACAGCTTAGGAACCTTGAAATTCCAAGAGCGAAAACGTAATGAGCAGTGAATGGCTCAATGATCTAACACGAGACGAAAGCATATTAGAAGAAACTTAAAGGAGAATCAGCAGAGAATTGAAGTAGCCTTTGAGAGGCAATTCAAGCTATATATATATATGTTCTTAGTTTTACCTTTATGTTCTGCATGACACGCAACTGAGGAAGCACTGAAACAGCTTCTAAATAAACGCAAAATGCCCAACAGATTCGATTGAATACGTGATGGTGTGTTGATGGATGAATTAGTAGAGATAATACAGCACAGGGAATCACCTATGCCAAATAAAAAGGGCATCAAAAAGAATCTCTTCATCTCTTTATCAGCCATTGTGTTTGGAAAAAAAAAAAAACTGATTGACACTATGTTAATTTAGAGGCATTGGAAGGCTCTCACCACATAATACAGGGGAAAGTTATCTTTGTCACCCATGTAACTGGAATTTAACTGAAACCGGATCATGTAAATGACCCAAATAGTAGTTGCGAATGTAGCTAAGTCAAGCAGTGTGTGCACATCATATTCCATCACAACACTGCAGTAAAGTCTAACCACCAAAAATATAGCTGTTAGTTCTTGTGATTTCAATGAAAGTCCTGAAAAGCATTTTGAAATAGACGAAAAGCAATCGAACCATCAGTATCGTGGCCAGAAGGCAGAAGACTGAAAGAGCAGATCAACAAAGAGGCCGGGAGACAAACTAATTCTAAAATTAGAGTCTTTGGACATAATTCCACAAGGGGAAGCTGCAAGTGTAAGCATTGATACTTATTGCAATCATAATAACACATATGAATCCACATGGCTTGTTACCAGGTAACTATAGATGTGCATATGTAACATTCACATCTGAATGATCAGACTCATATTGAGTGACAGGACAACTCGTAGCTACTACTAGGGTGTGCATATTGAGTGCCAGGAAAACTCGTAGCTACTACGAGGGGTGTGCACTGAATAAACCCTTTTGTAATCAGACTCATATTCATGAGTTAACATTAAGGTCAACAAGCACATAGAATCATTTATTAATCTTCACCTTCTTTTATGGAAATGATATAGAGGATGGAGTATTTTTTAAGCTCCTAATGAAATTCTATTACTAATCATAGGGAAGGGTAAAGGTAGCAACTTTCCTCCTTTAAGTATCAAAAAACACAATCTTTAGTTTAAGGAGAGCCATAAATTAAAGAATGTGAATGTACCAGCGCAAGTTCTCTCTTTGGTGAGCTTAAAAATGAGGACAGAAATTCCTAGGGCGTGGACAGCCTCGGCTGCAACAAAGAGGTTGTCGCGGTTTTCAACGAGGTGGCGGATGACAACGATGGCAGACAAGGAGGCTATGGCCGCAAGAAAGCCCTTCACCTTTAGCGGTTGCGCCTTCACCCATACTCTCACGGCGTTGATCGGGCTCTTTGCTGCTTTCATTGTCGTGGCGACGCTTCTTCTTCTTCTTCTTCGGCTACTCTGTGCAAAGAGATATCCCTCAAATTTTCTGAACGTAACGTTGACGACACGGACATTGTATTTGACGAAAACAATGTAGGATGTTTTGTCGGTTTTGTATTCTGTGCTAAATTCGAGGTGGAGATACTTTTGGATAATAGAATCATTAATTTGTCAACAAAAGACAAAAAATTTTAACTCCAAGGCTCAAACGATAAGATAAACAAAATCGTTAACCTGGACAGGATAGAGTAATTTAAGGACAATGGCTCTAAAGATGGGATACCTTTTTATGTGTTACGAGTGATTGAATTAACATAGCTATTTTTTTTTTTTTTTAAAAAAAATGGCGGCCCCACCACCCCGCGGGGCGGCCGGGCAGGGTGGACTGGTCCTCCCTAGGCCCTTATTTTAGCATGCTTTTTAGTCCGCCCCGTCACAAAGGACAAGCCCCACCTCGCCAGTTCACATTATCAACTCTATATTAGTGAATCTCCGATTTTCTTAAAAAATACTCCGTAGTTACTAATTGTCTTCTTTACTACAAGATTTCAAAAAACGTCAGACAATCATAATTGTCACTGATTGTCTTAGGTGTTGGATGGTTATGACATTTCAAAATACGTAAGACAATCATAATTGTAACCGAAAATTTAGATTATGAACTCTTGTCTCAATGAGCAACATACACCATTTGTTCGATAGCCGTGGTTGTTTTAAAAAAGACAGCAAAATGTACATTAAGGATGTGCAGTCTGTCTGTAGATGAAGTATAGGTATATGAAAAGATCTCTCATCAAAACATCCATGAAGAAGATCTTTTCATCTGAGGCAGCATCTGCCTGTCTTCCTCAAGGGCAATCATGCCTATGTGAGATGGATCTTCAAGCATCATCCTTGCCACCAAGTAACCTGCGATCGACCACGTCTGGAACTTCCGGGCCTGTTTCCCGATGTAGCGCCCATGTTTCCCGTCGTAATATTCAGGCCAGTTGTCCTTCAAAAGGCGAGATTCGGCCAGCTCAATGGCCTTTCTCGCGATTTGGGGTCGCCCCGTCTTGATGCAGGCTGCTGTGAGAAGCCATAGTAGGACTGCAGACAACATTTAAGCTGTTTTCTTAGAAGTATTCATTGGATAAGATAAAAAGATAAAGAGTTAAAAGACCATCTGGTAGCCAAAGATCTTATAGTCTAGTGGCACCGGTTGCACCCCACATCGGAGGGGTGGGTTCGAGCCTCAGTGGAGACGATATTGGCTCTTTGTGCAAAAAGAAAATTTACCTGGCCAAGATCCACCATTGTGGTAACTCCAGCTGGTGTTCTTTGGATCACATCCAGTCACGATTCTCCACTCGTGACCTTCCATGGCTGGATAACAGATCTTTAGAGGCATTTCCCCGACTAGCTCTTCCCATCGGGATTCAATGAGATCCATTATGGCCGAGGCTTGCTCGGGTGTAGCCAAACACGACAAGATTGCGATGCAGTTGCCCAAGCAAAACCAACGGAAGTCCATTCTCGCTGGACTTACGTTCCCAATGAAGTAGCCGCCTCGAGTTGGCATGAAATCGAACACCCAATCTGGAAGAGAGTCGGGCATCACATTAAACTTGTTTACTGCTGTGTGCGAGTACTCTTCTGTCTTGAAACGGTATATATCATTGAGCTGCTTAATGTCCAGCCAAAAGTAATTTCTCATGTGATAGCTTAAAGCATGAAGTCGCTTAACTATTTGATCAGTACAATCCCTACTTTCTTCGTCGTGCTTAAGCAAACGCAGGGCACATCGTAATGCCATAAAGAAAAGGGCTTGTATTTCAATAGGGTATCCATAAACTCCCTGAAAATAGAAATAAGGTAGTCTATTACGAGACATGAATTTAGGACCTAAATGCGAGCCTAACTCATTTAGGCAAAGAAATCAAAATTAGAGAGTTTGATAAGCTAACCATCCTGCGATCAATCATAGAGCAGCCATCAGCACACAGCAGGGTCGGGAAGGTATCGAATCCCTCAGAAAGACATAAGGTCAGGATAAGTCTTATACCCCTTTGGCATTCGGGCAATTCGGCCAAGGAAGTGTCCCCTGTAGACTTTGTATACGCACGAAGCAATATAATCCACCAGAAGCCTGAATCAACGGGAGCAACTCTACCGATAGCACTCTCGCCAAAATCTGCAATTATAGTCTCAGAGTTCCTAACGGGGTCGTGGAGTACTTTAAAACTAGCCGGCAGAACTCCTTCCCCCAACTTGAACTTGTCTACCTTCTTCTCCCACGATTGGAGGCGAAGGGTTTTCAAAAGAAAATTTTTTACTATTTCAGGTTCACCATTCATCAAGAAAGCTAGAGCACTAGGGATAAAATCCCTCAGAAATACCTGCCAAAAATGACAAGTCAAACAACCTAGTAAAGTGTATACAAACTCCACACGTGATTAAAAACAATTGTACCATCAATAATCGTGTTAATAACAATAAAGACAGTATTAGAAACATCGTTCGAGTGATGATCATAAAGAAGACTGTATAATGTTCACCTGATCATAGTTTAGCTCTTCTGTAGAATGATCGAGTGCTGCTATAGTCCCAACTGGTTGCCCTCGAAAGGAAACAGTAGAGCGCCTCAAGGCTTCCCACGCCTCAGCTATTAAGGGATGCGGCTCAAAAGTATAAATCGATCTAGGAGTACTTATGGTAGACCTTCTTCCTGGAGAGTACATACCATCATAATGGTCAAAAACACGAGACGAGTTCTCAGGGTTTCTGTATATTTGCCGCGGTGGAGAGTGACTTATGGACAGTTCACTGAAGGATCTTTCGTCAAATGATCTCTTCCTTTCTATGTTCAAAGGCCTCGGCCTTTCCAGTAATCTAGCCAAATCAGAATCTCCAATTTCAAATAACGAGCCAGATTCATGATGTTTCGCAGTTCCATTTTGAGGTGCATCTGAAGGGGCAGGTGACATTGTGGGATACTTTCTGAAACCTCCCAGATAATAACCAAACAGAATTGATGACGAACCTAAAAATCTTCATTCGGAAAAAACCAACAACAAAAATCTCATGACTTACCAACCTCGCGGCTAAAAGCTCAAAAATCAAAGCAGAAGTATTTTGCATTTTTGCTGATTAATTATGTCATTCCATGTTGCTCAACGCATAAATCTCTCAGCAAAGCAATAATGAATAATCACAGGTAATAGCATAAAGTTCGAAGAAAGGCAACAAAACATCAAAATTCTCCATTTTTCTAGTGCAGGAGACACCCCCTCACCCTCACCCTCACCCTCATTCTCATCAAAATCCACCCCCAATCTCCTAAAGATTCCATCAAGAACTTGAGTCTGAAAACATCCTTGAAATCTCAGAAACAAATCCATAACTGCAGAATTCAAGTGATGGGTTTGACCATTACCAGCTGATTCAACACTTGATGAAAACAAAAACTAATTGGTAAATCTGTGAACTAAAGCATCATTAATCATACTTTGGAATTATCATGGACATTATATTATTATTTTACTTATCATATCCACAGTCTACCATCCAGAAACCAACTGAGCTAGATTATTACGGAGTATTTTACTACCTCAGACTAAAACAATACAAACAAATAAGTCAATTCTTCCATTTATACTTTATTTTCATTTTTTGACTGACCAAAACAAGTCAACACAGCAAAGTCAAGCATCAAGAACAACTCCCATACTTTGGTGAGATCAATCATAGCTCTTCTAAGCTCATCCCATTACATTTTAGAGAGAAATCAGATGATTAAACTAATCAAAATCACCAGACAGATCAAAACAATAGTAATAATACCAACACTACCAAACAATTTGAATCAGGGATGATCTTCAAATATAAATACAAAAAATAAATAATAATCAGGGAAATATATACCTCGTAATTAACGAAGATGAGCCTTCGAACGCAACAAAAATATAAAGTTGAAGTCTTGAAGATGATGTGAAAGCAGTAGAAGTTTGACCCAACTGGACGGCTTATATAGAGGGCGATGGCATGAGGTTAGTGGGCTGTCCGGAAACCGGGGATTTCCGGTCAAAAAGGTTACACAGACTGGATTTGCCCGTAAAGTTTTGAATTTTGAGCTTGGGCTATGGAAGGTGACCGGCACGTAGGAAAGTCTCGGAAGATCCGATGATATTTTTGGGAAAATCTCAGACAGAGCTTATCAGTTACTGCGAAAATTGAACACCAAGGATATTTACTTCACTCTCATCAAGGGAAGGAAGGAGATGACTAGATGATGACTCATCCAACGGTCAACAATAGACAATCCGACAGTTGTCGAGACTTCGGGGGGTACGATGATTACTATCAAGGAGGAAGGAGGAAGGAGGATAAGGTAAAGGGTGTGTTTCTGACACTGTTTTGAGAATAAGGTAATATGCGGCATGTTTTGATCCCTTAATATAAGGGGTCAATTTTCATTGGTTTTTTTCGTTCAATAAAATTTAAACACATATTAAAAATAAAAAGAGTTTTTACCCATTTTGGTCCCTTGACTATTGCCTTTTCTCAATTTTACATTTTGACTATTAATTTGACCCAATGTGGTCCCCTGACTTTAAAAAATTACCCTATTTTGGTCCTCCGTTAGGTTGGGCGTGAAGCAAACGTTAAATGTGAGGGTATTTTTGTCACTTTGCTTGCTTGGCGCCTTCCATTACCTGCCTTGACCGAGTAAACAGTAGAGCCATATTCATTCCAGTCACCGCAATCCGCAGCTGCTCACCAAAAACCCTAGTTTTGTTTGCTTTCTTCTTCCTATAATTTGCGAAAATTTGTTACAATGTCAACACAATGGAGGCAAAGCACTAAGCTTTCTTGTTCATCATCATCATCATCGCCAAGGCAAAGGTACCATTACGGAGATGCAATCCCGACGCGAATTTGCAATTGTGGCAGTGAATGGAGCATTCAAACGTCTTGGAGTAGCGAAAATCCAGGTCGTAGGTTTTGGGTTTGTGTAAGGAGCACTAATTCCCTTATTTTGTATTTTGGAAATTTTTTTCAATTGGACCTCCTTTGTGAGAATTCTTGAATTTGTTGATAGGATGGTGTCAAATGTGGATTCAAGGAATGGTTTGATCCTCCCATGTGTGCCCGTTCGAAGAAGATAATCCCTGGCTTATTAAGAAGTATGAATAGAAAAGATGAGGAAATTGAGAGGTTGAAAGCACTGGTGGTGTCCTCCTCTGGTGGTGTCCTCACAAGAACTT
>CP025644.1:31737193-31876808 GCA_003576665.1 Ipomoea trifida
AGAGGAGGACACCACCAGTGCTTTCAACCTCTCAATTTCCTCATCTTTTCTATTCATACTTCTTAATAAGCCAGGGATTATCTTCTTCGAACGGGCACACATGGGAGGATCAAACCATTCCTTGAATCCACATTTGACACCATCCTATCAACAAATTCAAGAATTCTCACAAAGGAGGTCCAATTGAAAAAAATTTCCAAAATACAAAATAAGGGAATTAGTGCTCCTTACACAAACCCAAAACCTACGACCTGGATTTTCGCTACTCCAAGACGTTTGAATGCTCCATTCACTGCCACAATTGCAAATTCGCGTCGGGATTGCATCTCCGTAATGGTACCTTTGCCTTGGCGATGATGATGATGATGAACAAGAAAGCTTAGTGCTTTGCCTCCATTGTGTTGACATTGTAACAAATTTTCGCAAATTATAGGAAGAAGAAAGCAAACAAAACTAGGGTTTTTGGTGAGCAGCTGCGGATTGCGGTGACTGGAATGAATATGGCTCTACTGTTTACTCGGTCAAGGCAGGTAATGGAAGGCGCCAAGCAAGCAAAGTGACAAAAATACCCTCACATTTAACGTTTGCTTCACGCCCAACCTAACGGAGGACCAAAATAGGGTAATTTTTTAAAGTCAGGGGACCACATTGGGTCAAATTAATAGTCAAAATGTAAAATTGAGAAAAGGCAATAGTCAAGGGACCAAAATGGGTAAAAACTCAAATAAAAATTAAGATTAGATTTTTAAAAATCTAAATAGGAATTTTAGGATCTAATTATATTTTTTTAATTGAATGACAAAATTATACTTTTACTATAATTTGCTGACTAATTTAAATATTTTTAATTTGTGTTTCTTTATATATAACCTACTATAGTATTAATAATTATTTACATTATATCGAGAAGGGTGGTCCAAAGGATAGAGTATGATTTAAAATAGATGATATTATAGAAAATGGTTATATTATTATTATTATTAAAAAAAAAAAAACCAATTAAAGATCTTTCTCTACGACTCTACCCAGTCGGCTCAGAAGTCGCGACTTAAAGCCGAACCCCAGGCTCCAGCAGCGTACCGTTGAGCATTACTTTTGAATTAAACGGTCTGATTTCCCAAACCTCCAGATTTTCTCTGTTTGCGTCTATATTTTCACTGAATAGCATCGATGGCGAAACGAAATTCCTCTGAGAACGCTTCTTCGGATCGCGAAAAATGGAAGAAAGTGTTCAACGCCATGGCCCTCATGCTGCGGACGCAGCAGGTGCAGCTTGATTCCCTCGCCAAAGACCGGAAACTTCTTGAAGATAGAATCAAATTACAACACGAACGATGGGTTTCCGATGTTAATCTTTTCCAAGAACAAATTTATCAGGTAAATTTTGGGTCTTTTGGCGTTCAATTCAATTTTGATGGAATAAAGTTAGGGTTTTTGGTTTTTGTCAATTTGGGGGATTTATAGGGTTTGCCTACGAAATTCTTGTACAGCTGAAGAGGGAATTTACTGCGCAAGAGATGGAGCACATGGTTGAGGCCGCGAAATTGGATCTGGTTTTAGGTTTGAAAGAGCGAGAGGCTTATATCCATAAAGATAAATCTGGTTGGTGTTCTTTCAAATTTGTTTACTTTTTTCCAACTTTGCTTTAGTAGTAGAAGTTTCTATGTGTTCCATTTCACAAATCTGTATAATTGAAGAAAGTGATGGAGAAATTTTAACTCTTTCATTCTAAATTCTGACTTGTTGAAAAGAAACCTCAATTTAAAATTACTCTGGGGTATTTGCATCTCTGCAGTTGCAGTTTAAATGGTTCTTTGTGTTCTTGAGCTAAATGCCTAAATATGTCTTGATTAAATATGAATTTGTGAGGTATTTTCATGAAGGATTCATCCATCTGCCTGATGAGCTAAAGAATTTTTGCTTATTATCTTGACTTACCCTTTTCTGTTTACAAAATGCAGAAAAAGCAAATGGTGAGTTGGAGGATTTCATAGAATGTTTTGGCTTTCTCTCGCGCGAATGCTCCGAGGCAGAAGTATGTTGGTTTACATTTCATCTGTATATCCAGTCTGGTTGTGTTGTTCAAAGATTGTTCTAAAATTACAGTTTTGTTTGTTTTTGCAGGGCATATCAAGCTGTGCTGATAACAAGCTTGAGGAGAAGAAGAAGAAGAAGTCATTGGAGAGTGAATTGAGAAGGCTGAAAGTTGAAAATCAACAGCTTTGTTCTAAGAAAAGCAGTGAGATTTCAGCTCTTGTGGCAGAAAAGAGTTTCATCTGGAACCAATATGACAAATTGGAGAACGACATGACTGAACAGCTGAAACGAAAACGAGCTGAGCTCGAGAAAGCAAATGACAAGATCGGGGCACTTCTGAGGAACGTTGAGGAGCTGCAAACATCCAACACCGGAAAGGATAATGAAATCGAACTGTTAAAGAAACACATTGTCAAACTGGAAGCTGCATCAGTCAAACAAAACGATGAAATCTCCAGTCTTTCCCGGGAGCTAGAGGCATTAAAGAAGTGCAAAAGTGATCCCGCAACGCCTAGACTACGTCGCTGCAGAACAAGATCAGCCTCGTTGCCACGAGACAAAACCAAGGTCACGAATGGGAAGTCTGTGACAGCTGAAAAGGTCTTTTCCTACTTTAATTTTGTATTGCTTGTTTTCATGTCTAATGAAACTTTGTCTCTGTGGACATCCTAATTATATGCAAACTGATTAAGATAAAACATTGTCTCAGGGATGTGGGAACTCGAAGAGGAAACAATTGGCTGTTATCACTGTCTCAGATACACCAAAACTGTTCACATCTTCATTTAAAATACCTAAATTGAAGACCCCATCCTCCCCTCAGGTTGTATAAACATCCCTAGAAATGGACTTCTTTCAGGGATTTGTGCATTTGTTTTCTCTCTTGCTTCTTTAGTCTAACATCCAAAATGTATCATTATCATGATTCTTTTGTCTTAGTCATTTAAGCAACTCTAACTTGAGTTAAGGGCGTGTTTGTGGATAGCATAATATGTACTGAGAGACAGTGGCGGAACAAGCATTCAATTCGACTGGTTGATGTTAATGTGTACTAATTTAATGATATTCTCTTTGATTTTAAATAGTGTGTCACCTTCTTGCATATTTATGTATTGTTGTTATGCATATTTATTTATTAATTATTATTTAATTTTTTATAGGTTAGTATTTTAGAAATAATTTTATAGTTTTTTAACATATCAATAAATTTTAATTTTAATTTAAATTATGAAAAATATATATATAATAAGAATGATAAGAATTGATATAATTACATACGATTTATACATAATTCATAAATATATACACACAAATTTGATATAATCTGAGGTGATTCATTCTATATACTTATTTGATAGTACACTACATACGATTTGTACATAATTCATGACTATATAGTATATACGCACAAATTTGATAAAATTCAAGGTAATTGATTTTACCTACAATTTGCACAGAATTCATGAATATATACAAACAAATTTCATAAAATTTGTGGTGATTGATTTTATATTTGAGTATTAACAATTTAACATTATATATGATTTGTATAGAAATAATGTATATATACACACATAGTTTTGAGTTACATACGATTTATACATAATTTATGAATATATACACACAAATTTATAAAAATAAAAAATAAAAATTTGAAAGGAACAAATTTATAAAATTTTAAAATATATACACACAAATTTATAAAATTTGAGGTGATTAAAATTGTATGTAATGGTGATTTTATTATATATAAAACTATATGTAATGTTTAAAATTTGTGTGTGTGTGTGTGTATATATAGGTAATTAATCTTATATCCTCATATACATTTGTATAGAATTGTTAAATATATACACATAAATTTGATTAAAAAAAAACTAAGATAACTGATTTTATATAACAAGATGAACATTACATTTATTTTTTTCTACTTCTACTAAACAAACAAACTATCGTAGTCTATGTGTACATTGGAGAATCTGGAGATCAGAAGAGTTAGAACCAACCAGACTGAACTGAACCTTGATAATTTATGAGGACAAGTAGTAGCAGCAGCAGCAATGCCAAACGTAAAGGAGAACTACTGTCATCCGCACTCGTAGTCATGGACTGGTAAAACGGTCTCGAATAATGTCCCGTTGGAGCCGGAGAGAACCAGCGGTTGCTAACCATCAAGACGTGCACCAACAAGATGGCAAACAAAGGGACCAACAAACGTAGTATCAAATTGTTCTTGGAACTCTCTGCCTGTTGCTTCTTCTCTGACTGACTTCCCATGTACATCCAAAACACCACCGAACCCAGGAAAACCATCAAACCCAAAGGCGGTGGTGATATTGAACCACCCACTCCCAGGGTTCCTCTGCTTTCTCTAAACCATCCCATTTTGATCCGTACGTGTGAGTTAGTTTGTAGAATGCTATAGCCTTGTGGGTCACCTAATATAATGGTACGGTGGTGAACCGACTTTGCTTTCGGATTTATTCTTTTTTTTTTTTTTTTGGTTCTGAAATGGTATGCATTGATATTTATGTCTGAGAAATCCAGACAAAATGTTAAAATAATATTCCTATCAAATTAGTTCTATACACGAGTATCAAGTCGGTCTTATCTGCTAATATCAACCAGCATATGTCAAGACAGATGGCGAGCATGCAAGGGCAAACAGTACTTGTGCTGCGTGCACGGTCTGTGTTTTTGTCTAAAGTTGAATTGCTCCCCGGAACCCAGATGTACACATCATACGAGTACACGCCACTATTATCTCATCATAAAAAAATTTGATGGAAAGTGCAATGATAAACTATATTTTAGAAAGCCAGCCAAATATATTCCAAACGCTTAAGAGACACGTTTAAGCACAACAAACAATCATACCATCAAGTTCAGGAAGATGAGATAAGAAAAAAAAAAATAACAAGCAGCAGCACTCGGTGAAAGACTTGTGGATGCAGCAGCAGCAATATAATTAGTCCTCATATTGCTCTTCATCGCCCTCGTTGTACTCTTCCTCGTCATCTGCAGTGGCATCTTGGTATTGCTGGTACTCGGCCACCAAATCATTCATATTGCTCTCCGCCTCTGTAAACTCCATCTCGTCCATCCCTTCCCCTGTGTACCAGTGCAAGAAAGCCTTGCGCCTAAACATAGCTGTAAATTGCTCGCTTACCCTTCTAAACATCTCTTGAATTGATGTGGAATTCCCAACAAATGTTGATGACATCTTCAAGCCTGTTGGTGGGATATCACACACGCTTGACTTCACGTTGTTGGGGATCCACTCCACAAAGTAGGATGAGTTCTTGTTCTGGACGTTGATCATCTGTTCATCCACCTCCTTCGTGCTCATTTTCCCTCTGAACATGGCGGAGGCTGTCAAGTAGCGTCCATGGCGAGGATCGGCAGCACACATCATGTTCTTCGCATCCCATATTTGTTGAGTAAGTTCCGGGACAGTGAGAGAGATGTATTGCTGTGACCCACGAGAGGTGAGTGGTGCAAATCCCACCATGAAGAAATGAAGACGTGGGAAAGGAATCAAATTCACGGCCAGCTTCCGGAGGTCTGAGTTTAGCTGCCCAGGGAATCTCAAGCAGCAGGTAACTCCACTCATAGTTGCAGAGATCAAGTGGTTGAGGTCGCCAACTGCCAAAACAAAATTAAAAAAAGGAAACATTATAATCCGCTACAAACCTCTGAAATGTTCCTCGTTAGTGAATAGGCAATGTACTCACAGCTAGGAGTGCTGAGTTTCAAAGTCCTGAAACAAATATCATAGAGTGCTTCGTTGTCAAGGACCATGCATTCATCTGCATTCTCCACCAATTGATGAACAGAGAGTGTGGCATTATATGGCTCTACAACTGTGTCCGAGACCTTTGGCGATGGGAAAACAGAGAATGTGAGCATCATTCTATCAGGATACTCCTCCCTTATCTTCGAAATCAAGAGAGTTCCCATGCCAGAACCAGTACCGCCTCCAAGTGAGTGACAAACCTGAAATCCTGCCATGATACAACAAGTGGTAAAAGTAAAAGGAAGCACATCAGTCAAAATCATTTTTGATGATGCAACAGATTCTTTTCAGCATCCAATATTGAGAATTAGAATATGGGGCTACAATATGCAGGACAACAATGCTATAGCAGAGTACTTTTTGAAAAGTCACTTAGTAGTTTAGACAAAATCCAGGATGTTGCTCACTCAATGTCATGAGATTTCACATACTTGACATCTACTACATGGTTCTTTCATATTCCTGAAGTAAAGCATAATGAATTTTCAAAGCAATGAATACAACATTCAATGTCTACTGTTTGCATAGAACATAAAATTTCTGTTCATAATTTCAAGCAATTTTAGCCCATAAAGCATTTAGTAACAGTATATTCCAAACATTTGAAAAAAAGAAGAGCAAGAGAAGGCAATAGTAGAAAGGAAGGTAGGTCCTTGTGACTTCAAATGTATCTCAAATAAGACAGACAGACTCAATTATGAAAGGTGTCACAATGAGGTGGACGAAGCATGGAATTGTTTCACCATAAAATCTGACCCACCAAGGCACCAAACAAAGAAAACTAGATGGCACCATTAATATAATATCTCATTGCATGCCAAACACATAGTACAGTCTTCAAAAAGTAGGAACTTGAATGATAAAAAAGGTAAACAATTTTATCTTTGTGCCTCTCCATGAGGACCACCGATGTCATTCATCCATTTAAAGATTAATTCCACTTCTCCATAAAGTGACATAATCATATTAGCGATTAATAAACACTGGCGTGAACTTTGAGACACTACTCAATCATGCAAACATAAAGTTACATATACCATCTACATATAGTTTTCACCAAAATAGAACGCAAATAGAGAATACTTCCTTCCAGATCTACACAATTTCACTAGAACTATCTTTCTTCTAGTACTCAGTTGCTTTCTGAGTGTATTTTTTTTTTTTATATTTGGCCTTTTCAACACAGGGATAAGCATCAAAGGATTCACAACAAATTTTAATAAAATATATAATCTAGCTAAATAAGCTACATGAAGAGAGCTAAAATCAGAATAGCAATGGTTATGTACTTATGAGTGAAAAATAATAGTACTAGACAAATTACTACCGTTTAATCATTAAGTTGTCGGCCAATTAACCATGGAAACCTCTAAATTGCAATTACAAGCAGTATCAAGCATATGACAATTCTAGAGCCAAACAGGTTGACATTTTGGATTAAACCACTAATACCAGTTTCTCTAGACAAGTCTCTTCTCTCATAGGAGTCTACTGTGACTCTGCGAGTGGATTAAAATCAATCTCCATCGACTACAGGCAGTCTTATTACAGAATAGGAAATGCTTGACTTGTTAAGCAAACCAAACACCACTGGAAATCGAAACAGAAGGTATTCAAATGCTTAACACCTGCAAAGGAATGACAGATAGCACGAAATTCACAGCGCAAAGGATCCAAACAACAATGGCATACAGATTCCTACTTTTCTAGCCGTGCACATATAAATCCAGAAATGCTCCTGGCGTGTGCCAAAATTCGAAAACACCGCGTCAATCCAAATTCAATACATGCACGCAATCCATACACGATACATCACGCAGGAAAATACATATGCATCATATCATATAATGAACTAAGAGAGAAATCCAGACAGTAAGAGAAGCGAAGAAAAACCTTGCAAACAGTCACAATTCTCAGCTTCCTTCCGAACAACATCGAGAACGGCGTCGATCAACTCAGCGCCTTCGGTGTAATGACCTTTGGCCCAGTTATTACCGGCACCAGACTGTCCAAACACGAAGTTATCGGGCCTGAAGATCTGTCCATACGGCCCCGATCTGATACTGTCCATGGTACCTGGCTCGAGATCCATAAGGACGGCGCGAGGGACGTAGCGGCCGCCAGAAGCCTCGTTGAAATAAACATTAATGCGCTCGAGGTGGAGATCGGCGGAGCCGGTCCCTTCGTCGCCCTTGTAACGGCCGGTAGGATCAATTCCGTGCTCATCACAGATAACCTCCCAGAATTTGGAGCCAATTTGGTTGCCGCACTGGCCTCCCTGAATATGTAAGATCTCTCTCATTTTTCTCCCCTTTCTGTATGATACCTCGCTCGGTTTTGTTTAATGGAGAGGGAGAGTGAGAGAGAGAGATAGAGATATTCTGTTTGAGAATGGTGAGAGGATGAGATATTTGAGCAGTTGTTGAGGATAGTGGATGGTAACAGCGAGGTGTTGGAACGACGCATGTGAATTGGATGTAGTGACAGCCGGAATGAATATGGACAGCATAACTGCCCGGATAATTTTATTGCTTGTTTTCTAAGGCCTTGTTTGGTTCGATAATTCATGGATAACAAATTAATTAATTCCATCACCAATTATTATTATTATTACATTTAGGTGATCCTAACTTCGTCACATTAATCACAAATTCATAGGGCTCCACCCCTAGAATTATTAAAGAGATAAATCACAAGTTGAGCAATTGATCCACACGTTAGACCTTAGTTTTCATGTGCGCATACAGAATTCAATCCACACCTTTCATCATTAGATTTTTATTCTTTTTAATCCTAAATTTAGAATAAAATATTATTAATTCTTTCAATGTGTTGGCTTGCAAGGCTAGTCGCTACCATGACCCACACTTTGATTTACTAAAACGATCACAATTGTCCAAATACCTTGTGGTCTAGTGATACTCGATTCACACTCCTACAGAGAAGAGTAGGTTCGACTTTCAGTGCAGGCAATTGTGGACTCTACTTAGCTTAACTCAAGCAATTGGTAAAAATCTCAATTCCGTTGCAAATAAGAACAAAGTCGTATCTATAGCCCAATTTTTACTCTATATCACGTGGTAACTTGTAGCGTGATTCTGACATTGAAGATGTCCAAATTAGACTTTATGGTCTCTAGCAAAATTGTATCACTTTGAGTTGTCATTCCAACGTCACTTGAATCATCTCATTTTGACACCCCTAGCCCAAGAGATAACCAAAATATCAAACTATCATCGAAACGTACTTGAAAAGGCATTATTTTCTTATATCGCACAAATGAAATCATAACTAATCCTTGATATAGTAAATACCGACAGTATACAATACCATGGCTAAGTTGGTTCGATCCAAATCACTTAGGCTAGAATCCAATTAGGTGAAGTACTAGGCTCGAGTAACGTAACAATAGTTTAGAGGTTCCCGAACCCTCTTTAGCTATTAGCAAGCAGTCAAAAGTCCTCCCTCCCATGCATGTAATGCGGTATTTATAGTGGAGTTAGGGGACAGATTTCGAGCCCTCGGCATGACAAGCACGCGGAGCGCATGCACCAAGCCATGACCGAGCAAAATTGAGACCTTACACGTTGGGCAAGATGTTCTTCGCACTACTTAGGTGCTGAGGCATAGCGACCGGGCCGAGCTTTATGAGGTCGGTGATGAGTCCTTGACGTATATAGGTAGTATGGGGAGGAGATTATGAGGCCGGTCCAACAAGGGCGGTCGGGAAGTGCATCCTTCCGATTGGATTGATCGGTCTGGACTCCGATCGTGCCATGCATTCGGTCCGAACAGTCGTACTGGTCTTGATCCTCGAGGGATATTCCCTATCAGTCTTTATTCTTAACTTTAATCAAAATAAGCTAAAAAGACTTTAATTATAGTACACGAAAAATACTCCAATTATAGCACACGATTCCTCTCAAATACCCCACAAAATAGCATCTTTGACATTTATCAATCATAAAATATATTATTCTAACTCATAAAAAACATAATCTTACCTTATAAATTTTAGTATTCTAATTCATATAAATTATATTATTCTAACTCATAAAACACATTATTTTACCCTAAAATATTCATTATTATAAAATGCGCACCAAACAAGAATTTTTTTAAACATAAAAATGACGGCGTATTGGACCACAGTAGACAATCTATAGTTGGGCTTTTGGACAGCCTATGAACTTAAAAAGCTACCTAGCAGAACCGATGGCCCAGTCCATCATGGAGTCGCGCTCCGAAAAGCCCAACGAGGTCGTCTTTCGGCTTTAGCCGTCTAAAGAAACCCTAATTGCGCAGCTCCTGCTCCTTTATATTCGTAAGCCTGGTCTTCTTCAACCTATGTGCAGGTGGTGCAGCTTCTGGTTACCAATTTCTCATCTGTGTCCAATTTGTTTTGTTTTGTTTTGTTTTTGATAATGGCATGGAATTACTAGTGCCGTGTGATGAACTCGGATTAAATTACTCACGACGGTCGTCTGAGTCGCCTTTTGGTGACCTGATGCAGTGATCCAAATTGTCTGATGGCAATTGTACTTTCTCTATGCGATTCGTGTCTGTTTATGAGTTTATCTTTTACAGCCATTAATCTTTTTTAGGTTTTTTGATTGGATGAAGGCAAGCATGATGAGGAAGAACATAAATTATTCCGATTAATTTCATGAAGGAATATTAACCTCCTACTCATTCTGAATGCTTGCTCTTCATTATATTTAGTTAATAGATCTGTAGATTCATTTTTCGAATTAACCTCTCAAAATTATTTTCTGGATTTACAGTTGGCACGATGAGGAATACTTATACTGAGATCGAAAGATCTTTGATCTCTATTTGCAGTAAAAATCATAAGTCCTTTTCATTCTGAGTGCAATAGTTTTCACTTGTAAATGTTAAATGTATTAGTGCAGCTTTTTGGGTCTGGAGTTTGGCTCTTTGGCACTATTCTAATGCCATAGAGATGAATGCAGCACCCGATACTCTTTCCTTAAGTTGAATTTGGGAGTTTTTTCTTGATAAATCCACCCATAGAACACCACTAAAGGATACATATAAATGCAAATTCTGCTGCTGTATATAATACCTGAAGCAAAGAAACAAATTTTTACAGGAATTGCTTGAAACTTTGACAGGTCTTCTTCCCAATCCATCCGTATACTGTGTTTATAAGCGATTTGATGTTATGGAGCAGCGTTGTTAAACAGAGTAGGTCGGAAGTAATTATGCTTGTACGAGGAGCTGAAATCAATGACCTCGTATGGACTTGGTAAACAGGCTGAAAAGTCCGTGATCTGTACTGGCAGCCATTAATTCCGAAGAAAACGACGCTTGCAAATTGATCTCATCCTTCGCTTGATATGCACGTGCACTGTCTCACGCCTTCGAACACCACTGACTTTCCGGCGCGGCGGCCGTCGCCATCGCTCTACGATGGCTCTACAAACGGAGAATTCACCGGTTGCTAAGCATTTTACATAGTGGTTGTGGTCTCATAAATCAAAGCATTTTACATGAAAAAACGCTGTAGATTCTGTTTCCATTGGTGTCCTAATAATGTTTGGACTTGACCATTTCAACTCCATAACTGCAAATGGAGGCTGTACTCTTCAAACTAGTAAATACATGTACCATCATTGTGGACCTGATAACTATGACAGATACGCATGTTACTTTGCCGAATTTGACCTCTACGCCCCCCGTGGCCCCATTACTACTACTTGCAAGTTTGCAAAGATTATTAAATTAATTCACAATTTGTGAAAGTCAACTTTTATATTCACTGACATGTAACAACTAACATGTTGAAAATAAGCCAATTGATATGTTGGATAAGCCCTGGTTTAACCGCCCCTACTCGTACTGGTTAATTAATTTAATCAATTCAAAATAAAATAACATTGGTTAGCATTAGTTAGCATTTCTATTTTGCTAAACGGTCAATGAATTACTGGTTCTTTGTCTGATTGTGTGGCTTGTTTTATTGTAATTGAAAACACAAAAATAAGGTTTGTTGACAAATGTGTTCTTTAGCCCGATTGGTTAGACACGACTAAAGGGTATAGCATGAAATGCCCTCTAACGTGATGGAAAGACAATAGCGCTTGATTAACCCTTTAATAGGCATATGCTAAGCAGGGTTGGTTAGGCATTCAATATGCATGTTTTAAGATGAATATATATTTTTATATTGAAGTATAAAATGTACACTTTAGACTAAAGTTATTATAATGAGAAAGGATTGTTAAAGCTAATTTGGTAGACTTGAAAACATGAATAAAAGAATGGGTAAACATGGAAAATGAATAATTCCATGACCGACGCTAATCACACCCCACATCCCCGACCGGCCGGCGGGATTGACTTGAGAGTTCACACATCTCTTCATTCTGCGCTGCGCGTCCGCCTACATTTCAGACGAGACTTTTATTCCCAGTTTTACATTTCAGTCAAAATTTACCCAGAAAGCGAACAAAATAAAGAAAGTGAGAGAGAGAGAGAGAGAGATGGTAAGACAAATTCAATGCTAAAGGCTAGCACTCTTTTTGGAGTTTGGTCAAGTCTTGTGGTGGCGTTTGTGCAATTGGCATTCTAAATATAATTCCGACCCTATCCGGTTGTTGAAGAGATTTCGCCATTCCTTGGTCGCTTAACGCGGTACGAACTTTTGTACTATTCCATTCTTCCAATTGCACCAAACCTTCTCTCTGCAAATTTGCTGATTGTCTCGCTTTTCTCTCACGTAAGTTCTTCTCTTTTGTATTTTATTAATACCATGTTTCTTGATTTGCCATTTGCTTAGTTCTTCAGCTTATTATCCCAGAAAGATTAACAGCATTTGGGTTTTATAGGTAGAATTTCGGAGAATTCTGCTGTTTTTTGACTTTGATCAGGATGAACGGTACTGATTCTAGCTTTGACGATTGCATTTTTGGTTTACTTGTTTCAGATAAGGTGAAAAGGCAGAAACTTTGATTGGGCAGAGGAATGGGGGGAGTTTGCGCAGGAGGGACAGCTAGGAATACAGCTGAGGGTCGCCATGAGAGGAGCTCAAAGAGTTCGAAAAAGTCAAAGTCAGTGAAAAAATCTGGGCAGGAGAATAAGGATACCGATACTTATGAATATCCCAGTGCAAGTGCTGCTGCTAAGAAGATGCAGAATCTATATGATTCTGGTGACTTGCATTTATCAATCTCTAGAGAGTTGAAGCCCTCAACGCCTATTAGGACAGTTGCTAACAAGGTAATATGCCTAATTATGGATATTTGCATTTGGTTAGTATGAAGTAAGTGTTTTGAATCTTAAAAAATATATATATATATATATATTGATGTGAATGGTAATGTATAAATTGAAAGATGGAGGGGTTGAATTTGAAAAGATCCACCTGTTGTGGTTGATGTGCAGAATAGTGTGATCTTAAAATAGAAATGCGAAACATGAATAAGTCCACGATTTGCACATGTTACGGTTTTCTTCTTCCCTTTCTAGCTCCTTGTCGGGGAAATAAGAAGTGTCAGTGAAATTTGGTCTTCTTCAATCGCTGTTTTATTCTCGTTGTGTAAGAACAACTTAATCTTCTTGTGACAGGCGCCTCACGGAAGCTCTTTTATTGGGAAAGCTGGCATAGTGGGCCTCGAAAAGGCGGTGGAAGTTCTAGACACTTTAGGGAGCAGCATGACGAATTTGAACAACAGTGGGTTTATTACTGGCGCAGGATCAAGAGGGAACAAAATATCCATACTGGCATTTGAGGTTGCAAATACGATCACCAAAGGTGCTAGTTTATTGCAATCTCTATCTGAAGAAAGTATCCAGTATTTGAAAGAGGAAATTCTACATTTACAAGGAGTGCAAGAGTTGGTCTCTACGGATATGAAAGAGCTACTCGCTATAGCTGCTGCCGACAAAAGGTTAGCATTTTAAATATCATGGCCATTTCCCTTCCGATAAAGGTCTCTACTGACTACTAATATGAAAGATGGTTCAAGATGTTTTCTGACCGTATTGTGTTGCAAAACCTTTAGGCATTGAATGTACAAAATTAGGTTATCATTATTAAACCATACTACATTTCTGCATTTCTTGTAGGGAGGAATTTGATGTCTTTTCTCGTGAAGTGATCAGATTTGGAAATATGTGTAAAGATCCACAATGGCACAACCTGGATCGATTCTTTTCAAAGTAAGTTAGATGTTTTTCATGAATTAACTGTCGTTAACTTGTTATTTAATCTGGATATGATGCAAATTGTGCAACCATGTTTCAGGTTGGATTCTGACCCTGTAAATAGTAAACAACTCAGAGAGGAGGCTGAAATGACAATGCATGAGTTGGCCACTCTTGCACAGCATACTTCAGTAAGATTGTTTTCCTGTCAAATGCTTTGCATACTTTTAAAATCTGTTATCGTTGTTAGGTTTTCATGATTTACCCGTATGCCCTTTAGTCCTTGTATTCAAACTGTAGAGTAACATTTTCTTTCAGAAAATAGAGTCAATTCTAATGAAATGATGATCCATTTGCGTGTTTGTCCATTCTGTTTTTTCAGTTGATATGATAGACAAGGCTTGTTTTTCGTGCAGGAACTGTATCATGAGATGCATACTTTAGACAGATTTGAACAAGATTATCGGAGGCAAGTTGATGAATTGCTCTCTTTAAATCTACCTCGTAAAGGTATGTTGGAGATAATTCAAGAATTAGGGCTTTGTTTTTTGGATGACTACTGCAATATAGTACATTATTTTGACTAGCTGTGCCTTTCGTTTCTGTTGTAGGAGAGAGTCTTGAAATGTTGCACAGTGAGCTTAAACAACAAAGAAAAGCTGTGCGGGGCTTGAGGAAGAAGTCTCTTTGGGCTAAAGGTCTGGAAGAGGTACTTATCAAAAAAAACTTTTTTCTAGTTTTATCTTCTCTAAATTTGGAGCCAAATGTCTTCCTTGCCTCGGGTAATGGTTGAGAATGAAACTTTAGTAAATTTGGCATACAGATTGTAGTTCCCACCTTCCCGGTGAATTAGATATTCTTCTATTTTTCATTTTTTCTTTATGGCTATTTAGCCATGTGACATCATATTTTATTTTTGTAGGTTGTGGAGAAGCTTGTTGACATTGTTACCTTCGTTCATCATGAGATTAACAATGCATTTGGAGACAGTGGTATGGTAGCATAATAATTTGTCCCTTTATTACGGACTATATTCTTTCAAAGCCTTTTGGGTTCGAACTATAAAGTTAACAAGGTTTTCTTATGTTCTTTACTTGGACCAGGATTGACCTATGCGGTCAAGGATACTGCAAAGAGACCAGAAAGATTAGGAGCAGCTGGTCTAGCTTTACACTATGCTAACCTGATCACTAAAATAGATAACATCGTAAGCACGAGAGTTAAAATTTATAGACTTGGTTCCATTTACTGCAGCTTTGTATTAGTATAGTCATAATGGATTCGATATAATGCCAGGCATCGTGCCCGACTTCCCTGCCTCCCAACACGAGGGATACATTGTATAATGGGTTGCCTTCAGCTGTAAAGGCAGCACTTCGATCTCAGCTGCAGGCACTTGACACGAACGAGGAGGTTTGTCTGTCCTTAAAATTTTCATCCATTACCAATCTTTTCTACTTCTGTTTTCTTCTGCCTTCCCGCTCACTGGGATTTGGCGGTTTTCGTTTACTAATGCGTTTACAACATGATTCCTTGCAGCTCACTGTTCCTCAAATCAAGGCTGAAATGGAGAAAACTCTCCAGTGGCTTGTTCCAGTAGCCACTGACACGACAAAGTAAAGTAAACCTGTCTTTCATTAGCATTATTCCTATCAATCTTTTAATGCAATATAATTGATTTCTTGAATTTTGGATGTGGAAGCAGGGCACATCAAGGTTTTGGATGGGTCGGAGAATGGGCCAACACCGGGTTAGTGTTTCTTCATTATTTTCCGTTTCACTCTCGATATCGAACCTTTCTCCATCGGAGACACTCAAGAGCTGTACGTTGTTCACTGCAGAAACGATTTTGGGAAGAAAGCAGACGTGCAGAGTACCATAATCCGGCTGCAGACACTTTACCACGCGCAGAAAAACAAAATGGACTCGTACATACTCGAGCTCGTGTCATGGCTTCACCGCCTCATCACCCTGGTGAGATTCAACGGCCACAGAGCGTTGGCAGGGAGATCACCGGCTCCTAAAAGACTAGTCCCCCCGCATCCTGAAACACCACCTAACAGTAACCCGAAAGTACCAAATGCACAACTTTCTGCCGAAGATAGAAGATTGTTGGAAGGAGTGATGAAAAGCAGAAAGCTTGTTCCTGGACTAAGCAAAAGCCAAGAACTTGTATCATCCAACAATAAGAAGAATGAGACTTGGTCCCTGAGTAGGAGTGCTGGTAACTCCCCTTGTAAGAAGATGGACATCCCAAAGGCTAATGCCTTAGATATTTTAGATGGTTTAGCTTAGGTTCAACGATTTGTGTACAAATCAAGCATTCTTTTATACAATACCACCATACTTGTATATTATCTCTAAAATTTTTACAACATCATATTCCAATTCAAGTTAAGTTTGCACGACTTGTGAAATATAGTAGATCTTTAATAACTCGCAAACCAAAAGACAAGGTAAACCGAACTAAGTTTGCAACTTGTAAAATATGATACATCTTTAATAACTCGCAAACCAACTAAGTGTGATTGGCTGTGTAACTTAAACTAGTTTATTTACTCATGATTTTACAAAATACATAAATCATGTTATACACACATAATTACCCTTTAAGGGTAATTTTTTTCAAAAATTTTGGATACTAGAATTGGTGATGACCTTCAAGAATAGGGATCAGATGGTAAAAATGGGAGTGCCCTATGTCGTAACAGGCAGGCGGGCACCCATCTCGCATCGTATGCGAGTATTGACCACTCCTCATATCCCCTTAAAACTTGCCTGAAGGATCATGGTTTATAACATCGTATCACGGTGCCTTTTATAGTAGTCATATCACAATTTCTATTGCTCACGAAACCGATGTGGGATGCTCAGAATATTAATCACAGTGGCAGAGGTCGACGCCGTATTGGGCCTTCTTGCCATTAGGCCCAAACAGGGAAAATTATTAGGCCCAATTCCATTTGCTAAATGGAATTTTGAACCGGAACGACATCGGTCTATCCGAAACTGTCAGCTTCTTGTTGCGGGAAGCTATACAGTTAGATTCGAGCAGAGAGCAATGGTGCGTGCGATGAAGGCTTTATTGAACTGGCCAAGATGGCATCACCATGTTTGTTCCCGCGCAGTAATGATTCGGTTTCTCCATTCGCCGTTGCCGTTTTTTCCTGCTAGCTTCTGCCGTCGGCTGCCGTTTTCTTCGACTCCTTTGGCGCCTCGCCATCTCAGCTCCGGCGCCGGCGCCATTAGACTGCGGGACGCTCCCGTACCGCCTGAGTCTTCCGAGAGCGGCAGCGAATTCGATACGCCGCTAAAGAAGAGCAGGAACGAGAAGAAGCGCGAAGCTCAGCGCTGTGTACGCTGGGGAATGGAACTGGCTAAGTTCCAGCCTCCTCAAATCAAACGTATTCTCAGGTAATGCAAATAAATTTTTCTTTTTCAAAACTTTATGCAGTAAGTGCGTGAGCTGCTAATTTGTTGAACAATTAATGCAATGTGTTTGTATGTCTGCTCTCCCTTTTTTTTTTTTTTAATAAAAAAATTTCATTGATCAATCAGAGTTGCTGCACTTGAGCGAGAGGTTTACGAGGCAATCATGCTTGTTAAGGTGATAGTATTATGTAAACACCATGTTTCGTTGCTAGTAGGCCGGGAAGGCTGTTCTGTTGTTCTGAAGGTTATGAAGGCAAACTGTTTGCTTGTTTGACGCAGAGATTAGGTCGTGACGTCCGAGAAGGAAAACGCAGACAATTCAACTATATAGGTTTGCCTCTGAATATTAATCAGAATTTTGAACCGTATGAAAGCATGATAGTATCTGGCAATAATGTGATTGGTGTTCAACCTAACTCTAATGGTTGTGATAATCTTGATAGAATTGTCACGGACTTATGCTGCATTGGGGGCCTTTATACATTTGGGTGCTCTTTACCTATATTTTACTATATTAGTTAGAGAGATATATGGGTTAAAGCTGGTAAATTTAAAAGACTTAAATTTATGTGTAAATCTTGCAGGCAGCTTAGATTAACAATTGTTTATGCATTTACCCAAAAGCCATAATACTTATTGTGTAATTTAAGTTCGTACTAGGTAGACTGCTTCGGGATGTAGAACCTGAATTGATGGATGGCTTGATTGAGGCAACAAAAGATGGTGATCAGAACAAGTTTCAGGCTTTATCTGGTTCAATAACATGGAGTACTGAAGATGAAAATGATGATGAAGTTGATGAAACTGAGGACGAGGATGAGGATGATGATAATGAAGAGGTATGGCAATTGGCATTATATACATCACTCATCACTTCTCTTTGTTCAATACAATTATGCGGTTGTTTTCTGTAGTGGATTGATAGGACTACAATCAAAATCCCCGTTTTATAATCAAAGATACTAGTTGTCATGAAGGAGAGGCATGAGATTGATGTAGGCTAACATGATGTAGAATGTTGCAAAACCTAGTTAGTTAATCAGAAGAAGTAAACACTGAAGAAAAATTTTGCACTAAAAGGAGAGACGAAAACGAACATAAAACATGCTAGTAAAGAGAAGATAAAGAACACTTTGGTGTCATCTCTTTTCACTTGTTGCAGAGTATTGAATTGGCTGACAGATGGTTTGATGGCTTGATCAATAAGGACATCGAGGTTAGCAATGAAATATATTCTCTGCGTGAGGTCGAGTTTGATCGTCAGGTTAGTTCTCCTCTGTAATTGTTATCCTTCAACATTTGGTATCAGCCTTGTCATCCAAATAAAGACTTCTCACATTGCTCCACACTGCAAGCTATATTTAATTTGGGAAGACACCCTGCAAGCTATATTTAATTTGCTTGCACCTTTGCCTTAAATGTTAAACTTTTACTCTCCTGTAACTTAGGTCTAGTCCATAATATCATTGTTACAGGAATTGCGGAGCCTAGTCCGTAAAGTTCAATCCATCCAACAGCCAGAAGTCAGTGAAGAGGGAAAGGAAAGCGAAGTGGATATAACTTTTATCAATGCCAAAAAGTCCCTCACTCGTTTCCTTCTACGCATAGCTAAGCAGCTTCCAGTTGAGTAGACAATCCTCATCGGGTACTATTTACTGTTTTTGGCTCTGATGATAGACATTACATAAACATTACTTGTGAGGGCATTATATAGACATGATCATTCATTATTTATGATTTAAATGTCATGAAGATTGAAGAAGCTGAAGAGCAGAACTAACCTGACATTAGTGACATACAGTTTCTGCAGAACAAGATTTAGTTGGTTGTTTAGACAGGATCATCACTGTAGGGTCCAAATATTATCACATTTTGATCTTCTCAAAAGGTTTGGTGGGAATAGGCTTGAAAATCTTTTTGACATTTCTATCCTGACAAAAGCATGCATAGCCCACCCCTAATGACATCCGATTCAGACATAAATCTCTTTTCTAACTATGTCACTTCACTTTTCACTAGGATAATCAAAGTTATTTAGCCCTGTATTATAGCATAACCTTTTGAGAAACGAGACTTTGAGGATGCAGGGTTGGAGTGATGGTAGATATACTAAGAAGAAGCAAGAGTTGTATACTTGTATATGTACAACTTACACTGGCATTACCCCGGCAAAACAAGCGAAAGCACCAAGCAGAAACAGAAGGTGAGATGTGTAGTTGCATAGGTTGAGCAGTGTTTTGGAAAAGAAAGGTAATAAGCCACAAGAAGACAATAAAACTTAGCTGATAAGGTTGTGATGAAAAGGGATATTCCCACAGCTTTTACTATATAATGGGATGATGAGATGAAAAGAAGGTACGTAGATAAGCACAAGACACACAAGTCATGGCTGTTAATTAACTGTCCTTATTCAACGCTAGCTGTCGGCACCAAATCCGACCCCCACACCTTGGCCTTATTGGAGGATCAGTACTCACAAGAGAGTGAAACTTTCGTACTGTTTGCTATTATTCATTCTTGCATCATTGGGTGCAATCTGTCATCTGGAAACCAATTGAGTTACTCGCGAGGGCTTGAGAACCAACTGAGTTACCAGTAAGGTCAAATCCAATTTTTTTTCTCTTCCTTCAATTACGAGGCTTTAGACCCCTGGCAAGAAAACAAACGGGGTGAAGAAGAATTTCCATGAAAGGGAAATGAGATGAGAGAGCCAAACAGCCTGTTTTTTTTTTAGACAGTCTGCTGGGATTAGGAGTTTCGATTTAATCGTCACTTTTTTTGCAAGGATGACTCAATCCTTTTGTAAAAAGCAAAGATATATATTAGAGAATTGAAAAGTATAATTTTAAAAACGAATACTAAAAACCCAAATGGCCCTTTACACGACATAAAACATGTGGATGTACGCGGTGAGCGCGGTATTGGTGAAATAAAAGTGGTGGTAGTATCATTGAAAAGTATGCAGAAAGAAAGGACGATATGGTCTTGATCGATCATCTCCAATTCTTTCTAGATATCACGCATGGTCTTCCACTCCATTCCATGCTATCCGCTCTGCCAAATCAATATTAAAGACACTTTTGCATGCCTTTCAATTGCATAGGACAATTATATATCACAGAATATTGACACTTTGTGTCAATTATGGATCATATGTATGAAATCAGTTACAATTAAGGGACTTGTTAAAGCATGTGTTGGGACAAACCGATCTAGTTGAAGTAGTAATTTCTTGAAAAACACTTCTGAAAAACTCAAAATTTAACTACTGTATAACAAATAAGGGACTTGGAGTTTGGACAGACTGATCTAATTGAAGTGGTGAGTTCTTGGAAGATATTATTAGAAAGCTGAGAATTTTCGACAACCAAAGAGTGATCAAGTAGTAAAAAATACTAAGTTTTTAAACTCATGCCAACAGTTGCCTCCACTAAGGTTCGAACCCACTGCCATCATCTATGTAGGAGTGTAAATTGGGATACTGGGTGCTACTACAAGGTCTCTGGCAAGTCATGCCAACTTTAATTTTCTTCTAATTAACTATGGATTTCTTAATCACCTTTTGTCTAAATATGGTGATGCGCATGCACTTAACATGAACCTAACATAAATGGCTATACATATGGGGAAAGTAAACCCACCAAACAAGACTAACTAAGTAATGCCCACCAAAGCAAATAAGTGTGTCTTCTTAAATGGATGGAGATCGATCGATCAGAGTGTTTTAGCTGCACATGCACATCTATGATGTATGAATCAACATTTGCGTGTTCTTACATAGGCGTGCCAACTTTTAGCATCATCATCTACTTGGAATATTGCAAACTTTGACAATTTTGTTTCTCTGAATTCTCATCTTATATAAATGTTGGCTGGTCTGTTTTGGTAGGTACGCATGCATGCATGTCCATTTTACGTACTACTTTAATTTATTATACCCTATATATGTATATATATACTTCGTCATCTTTGATCTGCCCCCCATGTGAAATGTCCACTCCTTTTTTTTTTTTTTTTTTGGTATATTTTACTGCCCTTTAAATTAATTTCCCATCTGTCAAAACCTTATCCTCTATATATATAAACACACAACTTTAATTCCTTTTACTATTTCCTTAAACTTTTGTGACGAATTCGACATGTGGGGCCCAGTATCCCAAGTGCATTCCACCTCAACATTGAGACACAGATCGATGTGGAGCACCACTAGTCTATCCTTCTGCTTAGTAAAAAAGGCAATGCATATGCACCTTGGATTTGGGGGATTGTTCATCTCTTTGTTTGCTATATGTTCTTGGTGGTGATAAGAGAATTGAACTTTTACTTTTTCCTCTATAGGAAAGGAATACTTATAAGTACATCTACAGATAATAGTCCCATCCATCATCTAGTGAACTGGTAGCAAGTTATAGCACCTATAGTACATGGTTGTCCAAACTCCCTGCATGTCCTTGCCCTAGAACTTTGGTGGAGGATCGGGCAAATTGCACGCGGGATGTGCTTCAGTGGTGTCAACTTTTTCAAAGTGTTTATACACGAGTGTTTACTGGACAAATTTATATCTGATCTCCTAGACTATAGGGTAGAATTCAAACATGCTCACTGCATATTTGAGTAAATCAATGATCAATAATTCCATCAAATTGTAATATAAAGTACTCCAATACGTAGTTATTAAGTTTGATTTTTATCTCATATAAAACTTCCTTTCTTTAGTATCTCTTTTTGGAATGCAATTGCATATTTGTATGGGCTTAGTAGCTTACCCCACGCTAAAAATGTAGGGTAAAACTATTATCTTAATAATGTAATTTGTGATAAATATTATGGACTATAATACTTTTTACATATTTATGAATATCACTAAACTTTTTATAATCTTGTAGCGTAATGATGTTCGTAATTATGAGTTATGACCCTTTTCCACATCAATTATATGATATCAATAATAAGAATCTAATTCCTTGAAAAAAAAGCTCCTAAAATGCATTAATTCAACAATACGGAGTATTTTTCAAAATAGGGGCAGATTGAGTGCACTCATTGCATGCATGTAGTATGGGAAAGCAAATATTCTTTCTTAAATATTAACACAATTTTCTCTTGGAAAACGTTGGTCATATATTAGGTAGAATATTTTGACACTACGGAGTACTGGTCGGACTATAGAATAATTTTTTTTTTCTTTTGGATAAGACGTTGATTAATATCCTTCTAGAGCAATTAGGTAAAAAGGTAAAAAATGAACCCATAGTATTTGTACGTGTATGTGTTGCAGATTTGGACTTCTGACCGTTTGCGCTTGAAGAATTCCGTTTATGTGTAATAGAAATTGCATTAAAAAAATTATATACCATAGGCTTAACAAGAAGATGTCAAGAAGAATTAAACTCATGATGTTATTATGCGAGGATGGTGTTTAAAGCCTCGTAACTCCTTTCAGGGCTATTACAGACGTTCTTTACTGCAGATGTGGAAGCTAAGAGTTAATAAATGAATCAAACACATTAGAAACAACATTATTTAAAAAAACAAAACAAAAAACAAAACAATCCATATAAAAAGTTATACTATGTAATATTTATTTGAAGTTAAATTGATGAATAAAATATAGCCCTTAAAGTTTTATTGGATACAACCACAGAAAGAATAAAATAATAAACATGAAACTTCTAATATAAGTTGTCAACCTGACTCCATCAAAATACAGAGAGCTATGGCTATTCCATCCTAAGATGTTTATAGTTTACCTAAATTTTCTTTGACCAAAAATCCGACAATATACCCATCAGCATTGCCCTATATATATCTTCTCTTTTTTATATCACAAAATTTATATATACGTGCTCCCAACTATAGATATAGATAGATATATACACATCCATTATATTATCCATATATAGCACCATCCACCTCCCCCTCCCTCTCTAAAACTATATACCTTTGTCTCTGAATCTATCAAAAACATAAACTTTTCTTGATCATCATCATACTATCTATCAGTCTGTAGTTTGAGTGGGAAATCTTCAAATGTCACCAACTTTTGCTTCTTGTCTGTTGTTCTTCATCCTCATTGTCGAAGGTAATAAAAGGACAAAAACAGAAACATAAATGGATTGTTACATTCTGGGATTGGGACATTTATGATCATCATTGGACTGATGTCTGATGATATGTTCTTTAATTTTTGGATTGTTTTCGCAGGTGCTAGAGGAGCGACTTTTATGTTGATCAACAGATGCGGTTACACGGTGTGGCCGGGAATTCTGGCCAATGCCGGCAGTGCCGGATTGGATACCACCGGATTCGAGCTCGCGCCGGGGGGATCGCGGGGTTTTCAGGTGACGGCGAGTTGGTCCGGCCGGATTTGGGGGAGAACCGGCTGTAATTTCGACGCCGGCAGTGGACAGGGAAGCTGCGCCACCGGCGACTGCGGCTCCAATCAGGTGGAATGCAATGGCTCCGGCGCAACACCTCCGGCGACTCTAGCGGAGTTCACGATCGGGAGTTCCGGCGCTAATAATAAGGACTTCTATGACGTCAGCCTGGTGGACGGTTACAACTTGCCAATGCAAGTGGAAGCCGTTGGCGGGAGCGGAGCGTGCGGCTCGACCGGCTGCGCCGCGGACGTGAACCGGATTTGCCCTAAGGAACTCCGGTCCGGGGACGGGCTCGCATGCAGAAGCGCGTGCGAGGCATTCGGCAACCCGGAATACTGTTGCAGCGGCGCGTATGGCTCACCTTCGACATGTCAGCCGTCGATGTACTCGGAAATGTTCAAAAATGCATGCCCAAGATCTTATAGCTACGCCTACGATGACGCCACCAGTACTTTTACGTGCTCAGGCGCCGATTATAGAATTACATTCTGCCCTTCAACCACAAGGTAATTAAGATTATTTTTTATAAATTTTAAATAATACTGAAAATTTTATTTTATATATATATATATATATATATAATTATTATTAAAATTAAAAAAAAAATGAATGAGTAGGAATGGTAGTATATGAAGCTGGGCTGGGCAAGAAGAATCTTTGGACCTTATCTGATAGAGTGATAGGGTTTTCTTTTGTAGCTTTTACTTCTTTGATTAATGTACAACTGGGCATAATATATAAATATCTTCTTGAATTTTTTATTTTTTCTGCATGAGCACTTTATTCTTTTCATAACCTATACTTCGCCACGGTCGAATGAGCTCAAGACCTTTAGTATCTTTTTTTTTTTTTTGGTGGCATTAATTAATTATTTAATTTGTGGGCGGTGTAAATATTGTTGCAGTGGGCAGCAAAAGTCTTCATCGTCGTTGCCGGGGGCAGCGGGAGCATCGTCGGCGAGTGGACCTCCGGCGGCGGAGGATTCGGGGCCGCAGGATGGAATTGTGTTTGGGAACTCATGGTTGGGATTCATAACGGGAGATTCATCGACGACAATGTCGCACTTTGCCTTGCATTCCAAGTCTCCGCTCACCTCAGCTATTGCCTTTTTTATTCTCTCTTTTCTTCACTTGCTCTTAGTATTATGAACGAAGATGAAGAGCTTTTTCAATTTTTTTTTTTTTATCCATGTATACACATGATGGTGACTTGGGATACACGTTTGAAGAGGAATTAAAGCTGACCAAATACGCATGCGTTTTACGCAAAGTACACTACCTTTTCCATCTTGTATGTATACTGTACTCTAGCAAGGTTACATGCTCGTACCACAAAATCTTGCATTGCATGTGTTCATAGGCCTTTCACCTTTGCTGGAATTGTAAGCTTCGTAGTCATCACGGCCGTGATCATGTTGCCGCCCACATTGACTAACAAACCAAACTGCATGCCATCATTGAAAGACAATAGAAAATTTTCGCCGAGAGTTAAATTTTATGCGATTATACCAAACAATATGATTAAATGAGATTGTTAATTTAAAGATTAATTAAGTGATGTAATTAATGATTGATTGGTATAAAATAGTAACTACTGGTTGGTGAGGCACCAAACAATCAATCATAGTTAGATCCACATGCGTGACATGGCATCTAACTGCTTTTAGTTCATGAAATTAATCTAAGGAGGTGTAAACATAGCCTCATGTAAGATTCGAATTGAAGTTAATAATGCCTCTGTAGTCTGTACTGACCAGAGTAGCACTAGCGACGTCAGCTTTCCGCTTTCGGTGAAATTTAAATTAGTTTAATTTATAATTAAGACCAATCAAACAACGAACTAGGAGATCGAATCGAACGCAATATAACTGCAAATGTTAATTGTTAAGGCTGTTGTATGTATGGAATAATATCCGCTTTTGAGCCATAGAAAAACTATAAACTTCATCCTTTCTGTTTTTCTCTAATTGGCCGGTTTAATTCACTGCTGGCAGGCGAATCAAATCTTTTCGCTTTAGGATCTTGTATCGGACGTTACGTTAGTGTTTTTTGTTTATTCATGAATGGTTGCAATAATCAAAAGCATGTTGGTTGAGGTAGTTGTCGTGTGTTAACTAATTAAACGAATCCTTCTCCAATACTTTTTCTTCATTTCTCTTTTTATTTATTTATTCAGAAAAAGATTATATCTGCTTTAATTTTTTATTTTTTTTTTTAAAAACATAAATTTAAAGCTAAGCGTGAAGCAAAAAACTCCTTTTTTGTTTTTTAATAAGTAAGCTTTATTAAGGCGTAGAAAACAAAATTCCTGGCTAACAAATATGTCTGCGGTAACCTACCTATGAACTACTGAACTAATTCTTTACGAATGCAGTCAAAGATCGCGGTACTCTTTCTGGACAATCTATAACTCGTCCTTGACATCGTTGGTTTGGGGGCTAGAATCGGTTTCTTTTGCACTGGCTTCAGCCTCAGTTTCTTCGGCTTCTTCTTCCTCCTCAACTGCCGCATCAGGGTTGATTTTGAGACTGCTTTTGACTGAACCGTATATACGAGAGGCAAAGTCCTTGGGATCATTGAGTATGAAGCCACTCTCCATGAGAGCTGTTTGGTATATTAGCTGTGCCGTTTGCTTCACACTCTCATCCTGTCAACAAAGTGTTTACTGATGTAACAAACCAGGATTGGATAAAAGATATGGGAAATGGAAAACTTGAAAAAGAAAAACAGGAAAAAATGCATGCAATTACTTGCAATTTTTCTAATTTGAGAATAAAGAATGAAGGAATGCAGTCTATAGTTCGTGAAAATATAATGATGATAAACCAGGTCATTTTTAGTTGGAAGAATAAATACCTCAGGGTCCTTTGCTACTCTTACACGGAGCTCCTTGATGATTGGGTGCCTAGGGTTGATCTCAAGCGCCCTCTTTCCACGCATATACGCCTGTTTACCGGTATCTGATAGAGTTTGAGACTGCATGATTCTCTCCATATTTGCACTCCAACCATACTTTGATGCCACTACTACACAAGGAGAGTCAGCCAGACGACTGCTAATCTTCACGTCGTCAACATTGTCACTGGCCAATGACTTTTTCCACCATTTTGTCAAGTCTTTGAAGGACTCTTTGAGCAACTTGTCTTTAGAACCCTTAATTTTCAGGCCTTCTTTGGACACATCTTGGAATTTCTTATCTTCATATTCCATCAGATATTGCACCAGGTATTCATCCACAGGATCCGTGAAGAGAATGACCTGAATAAAAGATTAAAAACTAATTCAAGGATGAGTTTGAAGTAAAGTTTAATGGTCTAAACACGCAATATTATAGTTTCCTATCAAAGGAAAAATGTTAAGACATGACAAAAAGGAATCATCATTTGATGCATAAAGAATACGCCAGTTTGTTTTGAGAAATTCTGAACTATATACCTCATAATTTTTCTTCTTAAGCCTCTCGAGGAAGGGGGAATTCTCCAACTGTTCTTTGCTTGTTCCTGTAAGGTAGAAGATGTCCTTTTGGCCTGATTTCATCCTAGAAATATACTTATCAAGTGAGGTTAGTTCCCCCTCTGATTTTGTCCTGAAAAGAATAAGGAAAAACAAATTGGTCATGGCAACATGGTTTTAGTTTTATAAGCAGAAATCAGGGGAGATCACTATGAAACCAAGTGCATACGTCTCAAAACGAAGAAGTTTGGCCAAACGGTTTCTGTTAGCTGTATCCTCTATAATACCAAGCTTTATTGACTTGCCAAGCTCATTCCAGAACTTTGCATATTGACCTCTCTTTTCATTATCATCACCGGATTCTTCAACTTCTGTATAAACAGGAGTAATCAAGACCAAACAAGGAACTGCACGTTTCAATATCTAACAGAATAGAATATCAGTGAAAATTCCAAACCTTTTTTGTCCTTGTCGCTAGATTCATCTGGATCCTCATCGGCAAGCCTGCGAATCATATCAAGGGCCTTGCGAATGAGTTTCTTCTTGATTGTTTTCAAGCTGCTGTGTTGCTGGAGCATTTCTCTTGAGACATTCAGTGGTAGGGTGTCAGAATCAACAAGACCCTAAAAAAATACCAGTTATCAGGTGCCAACCTCTGCTGCAAACTCTTATTAAAACCACAAAATTTCAGAAGATCAAACACTACCGTCAGGAATTTCAAGTACTTGGGCAACAAGTCATCAAATTCATCTGATATAAAGACCCGTCTGACATATAACTTCAAGTCGGACTTCTTTGGGTTATAGTATCTTTCATACAGATTATGGGGAGCCTTGTGAGGAACAAACAGAACAGCCTTGAACTCAACATCACCTTCAGCAGTGAAGTGACTCCAAGCAAGGGGCTTTTCATCACTGAAGTCCTGTTTGAAGGAGATAAAAAGTTTTAGCTGATGGCAAGTTCAGGGAGCCTATAACAGAAATACGGTAGTTTACCTTGGCAAGAGAGTGATAAAACTTTTTATACTCTTCCTCTGTCACCTCCTTGGGATTCCGTAGCCATATAGCTTTAACATCATTCAAAAGCTCCCACTCATAGGTCGTTTCCTTCACTTTTTTAGTTTTTGGCTTTTTCTCATCTTCCCCTTTCTCGGCATCTTCATCGTCTGTTTCTTCCCCAGAAGATGTGCTTTCCGCTGTTCATGACATTGAACATGATTATTAGACAAACAGAAGGCAAAATACGTACCAGCATTGCCAGGAAAAAGAAAAGGTTAGACACACATGTATCATCTTCATCACTAGACTCATCTTCATCAACAGGAACCTCCTTGTCAACCTCTTTGCTTGCCCAGAGATGTATAGGGAAGTTTATGAACTCCGAGTATCTCTTCACCAAGTCCTGAAACCATAGTTACCCAAGGAAGGTTATGTCATTTTGTTAACCATAAATGTGACCCAAACAAAAGATCCACACAACTTAATGTAATCTTTTAGACACAGACTACGTGACAGCAAAAGGAATCTTCTTGCACTTCATAGAAGCTAGAAACACATAAGTCACAACCAATCAAAGATGAAGTCATGAAACTTCCATATGAGAGAAGAAAAATAGATATTAGGATGTTTATACATTATCACTTGAGTTTCTTAACCTCTGTTGCCAAGCAAAAGCATAAATTAACCAAAATCACATAGAACCAATTTTGTGGTGGTTCACAGTGTAATGCAATGCAGAAGGCAATAACATGCTTTCAAACTCTAACTAGCAATACAAATAAAGAAGTGGCACTTGTTGACAACAAATATGGAAAACCACTGCACAAATACATCTTTTATGATAGTACATGTATACTCACTTTCAATTTGTATTGATCCACATATTCACCAGCTTCATCCCTGAGGTGCAATCTGATTTCAGTACCACGGCCTATTGGCTCATTCCAAGAATCCTCTGAAATTGCAAAGGCTCCATCGGCCTTTGATTCCCACACGTATCTGAAGACAGAAAATTATGAAGCAGATTGTCATCTCATCAGAAACCTCCACAGCAAAAGAATAATGGAGGAAAAAGTTTAATCTCTGTCAACAATATCATCATATGATTCTAAAGAACTTACTGCTTGTCATCATTGTGTTTAGTAATTACTTCTACATAATCAGCCACGAGATATACTGAATAGAACCCAACACCAAATTGCCCTATGAGGTTAAGGTCTCCACTTTTCTGCATTTTCTCAACAAAGGCTGTACAGGATAACCAATTACTGTCTCGTACATAGTCCAGAAGAGCAAAAAGGAAATGTCTCGACATAGACATCAATTGCATATTGCATTAGTAAATAGATACCTGAAGTTCCAGATTTGGCAATGGTCCCCAAATTCTTGATTAGATCCTCTTTTGTCATTCCTATACCTCTATCACGAATGGAAAGAATTTTCTTGTCTTTATCCAATTTAATCTGCATTACATCACACCATAGGCATCAAAGGAAATCCACATTTTAAACCACAATTTAAACTAGAAATGTTCCATATAAAGAAACTGACTAACCTGGATCTCAAGCTTAGAAGTGTCACCTTCACCTAGTATTTCCTTGTCAGTGAGTGAAAGGAATCTGATCTTGTCCAATGCCTAAATTTCATATAGATGCACCACAATTAGGCCTTTGGAAATTCATTTCAACGGAAAGACAAATCTGAAACGCACTCACATCTGAAGCATTAGAGATCAGCTCCCTCAAGAAAATATCTTTGTTACTGTATAGGGAATTGATAATGATATCCATAAGCCGAGACACCTCAGCTTGGAACTCAAATTTCTCAGCACTAGCCCGGAGCGTCCTCCTGGACATGGACTCAGCTTCCCTGCACAACAACTTATATATAAGCATGGAGTTACTAAAAACAACATAGAAAAAAATAAGAAATCAGCAGTGAATGGACTAACCTTTTTGCAACATCAGAATCAGTGGATAAACCATGCGGAACAGCACCAATCTTTTCTTCCACCTTTGGTTGATCCACTGGGGCACCAGAATTAACTTTTGCATTTGCATGTATATTCCGACCTACAAAAATACAAATAATTAACCATTATATTCAGCGACGTCTATTTATTAATCAGTCAATCTAACAGTATGCTAAATGAGTTCAAAACTCCAAATCTATCTAAACTGAAAACAGAAAAGAGAAATAAACAAACAAATGCAGATAAACCAATAACATGACAATGCAGTATTGCACACTTCCAACGAAATGCTGGATCCGCTAATCCATATCTGTAGTCATCTAATATTTTAAAATTCGAACGTATGAAACAGATATGTATATCGCAATTATTGTCATATTAGGAAGCTTCAGAAGAAGATCCAAATACAGGCAAGTTTCAGCTACGGCATTCATCAAACTACAAAAACAAATGTATAATTTTACAGAATCCATTATATTTGAGGGGGGAAAACACTAAATGTCAGAGAAATATGTCAAAAAACCGATGAAATATCATTAACGGCGGAAGATGAACCTTAACCGACCTTGATCGGGAAGAAAAGAGAAGATACATAACAGGAACAGCACGGATGGGATCGTCCAGTTCCTCATCGTCTTCGTTACCGGATTTCCCTCGCAGAGTAGCCGGATAATTCTCAGAAGCGGCTTTGTGATGAGCGCTGAAATGCAGTGATCAACTGAGTATATAGTGAGCTTCGCGTGAGGGAGAGTAGTAGGGCACTCACGTGTCTGGTGCGGCCGCTAGTTATTGCCAGCGTGGAAGATCTAACGGATACAGTAGGGAACTGACAAGTGTACGCTGACCAAGTAAAATTTCTAAAAAAAAAAAGGGAAAAAAATGAAAGCAACAAAAATTGTAATTTGTTTTTTGAACCAACAAAAATTGTGGAGTAATTTTTTTGAACCAACAAAAATAGTAGTATTTTTTAATATCATTTATAGTATATTATGTGACTAGAAAATATAATAAAAGGTGGAAATTGTGACTCTTGTTAATTTATTATGAGATTAGAATAATTTATCACTCTTGTTAATTTTATGACCATGGCTCAAGGACTCAAGGGTCGGGCAAGTATAAATCTGCAAGTAAAACACTTAAATTGATCATAAAGATATCAACTCCTACTGAGGCTTGAACTCATGACCTCCCACTTAAGAGAATCACTTCATGCCGCTTGACCACAAGGCTTTTGGTTGTATAGTGTTTTTAATTAGATAAATATGTAAAAATTGTTGGGGATTCAACCTTTTGGGAGAAGAAGGTAAATATGTGAGTTGATCGGCCGGTAGGTTAATTGCGCGACTCGACTTAGGGGTGTCTAGCGTCTAAGCAGTCGATTTTTACAACAGTGGTCAAAAGTCAAAACAGAAGTTCTAAGACTTCTACTAAGGTAAATTGTTCGAGGGTTGATGATGAGATATTTGCCACACCCTTTCATACTTTGGTGGATTATGCAAGTTATGGATTATAGTCTACATTAATTTTGTTCAGCCATAACAAAAAACTCTAATCTCTCTCACTTGATTTTAAAAAAATATATTTTTTTTTAAATATTAATCATAATTATATTATGACTGATGGATACCCCGAATAAGGTACTCAATCAAGTAAGTTGAGTAGCTCACCGGATTGGGGCTACCCATTGGACAATTAGATGCGGATAATCAGTAAACATATAAGAGAAACTAGTTGAGAGGTCCAAGGGGGCGATATCCTAATAATACTATGGGATCCTTCCAGATTTAAGGGTGAGATTTCATTTTTTCTCTCTATTACAGTTTAATATATGTTTAATATACTTTCTCTATCTATAGTAGCTCAAATAGTCAATACTTCACCATCGGGGTTTGATCTCGCGACATTTCTTCAAGGAGAGCCATAGAAGTGCCCTTTAAGTCTAAATTTATTAACATTTTTTCCAGCATTTTCTCTATTGATTAAGCATGAGAGACATAGGAAAACAAGCCTGGAGATTCATAAGATTCCCAAACTCCTTAGCTTCTAGAGTGTTTAAGGCCAAGTATTTTAAGAACACATCCTTCCTGGAAGCAAATTTGGGAAGCAATCCATCATTCGTTTGGCGGAGCATCATGGAAACACAAGCTATATTACTTGCAAACTGCAGATGGAGGGTGGGAAATGGAAAAAAAATTGATGTTTGGAAGGACCCTTGGATTCCTAGACAATTTTCTCCTTTCATACAGACACAGGAACCAGTGCAACTCCAAGGAACAAAAGTGGTTTCTCTAATGAACATGCAAAAGACTGACTGGGATCATGAGATACTTGAAGACCTGTTTAATGAGTCAGACAGAGATCACATTTGTAATATCCCTATATCAAACAGTACCCAAGATGATAAATTGATATGGAGTGGTGATGATAAAGGCTCTTATACGGTCAAGAGTTGTTACAAACTTCTGAGTGGCGAGATTGAGCCAAATAGCAACATCCAGTGGACCATTATTTGGAAGAAGCATATTCCACCCAAAATCAAGAACTTCATATGGCAAGCTTGTTCAGGGCTGCTGCCTACAGCAGATAATCTCCGTATCAAAAGAGTTGAGTGTTCTCCAGTGTGTATACTTTGTCATAATCATCAGGAATCAATTGACCACCTTTTCATCAACTGTGAATTTGCAAAAGGCTGCTACAATATTATCACAAACATGGCTACGGGAGGAAATATGGGGATGGCTGAGTGGATCGCATGGCATATGAAGGCCCTGGATGATTTTTCTGCCTGCCTTCTTCTAACTATATGTTGGAAGATTTGGGAGTCTCGGAACCAGAAATTGTGGAGAAACCTCAGTACTGATCCCCGCACCACATCTGAGGAGGCAAGATATTTTTTGCAAGCTTGGAGATGCATTCACCCAGATTTAAGTTCCCCGGCGCAGATTACAACTACTGCCAGGTGGTGTAAACCTCCGCAGGGATGGCTCAAAGTGAATACGGATGCGGCAATTGATAAAAATGGGAAGACTACAGGGCTGGGCTTTATTGTGCGAGACTCAAATGGTTCCTTTGTGGCAGCAGTGGCAAAGAGATGGACAGGCTACTACCATTCAAAAATTGCCGAAGCTATCTCTGTCCGTGAAGCTCTCAAGTGGATAAAGGAGAAGGGCTTCGATAGATTACAAGTTGAGTCTGATGCTCTTCTTGTTATTAAAGGACTAAGCAATACTTCAATGGATTCCTATTTCGACTTAGTTCTAGAAGATATTCGTGTAATAGCTAATGAATTTCATAACATTAGCTTTTCTTTTGTTAACCGGTCTGCGAATATGGCTGCCCACTTAATGGCTAGGGAAGCTGTATCCACTGCTGACTGTAGTGCTTGGGTTGCTACGGCCCCGGGTTTTCTTTCGGATGTACTTGTTTCGGATTTGAATTAATGAATCTATGTTGGTTTGTTTTCAAAAAAAAAAAAAAAAAAAAAAAAAAAAAAAAAAAAAAAAAGCATGAGAGACATAGAAGTGCCCCTAAGTCTAAATTTATTAACATTTTTTCCAGCATTTTCTCTATTGATTAAGCATGTATAAATACCCCTGAGTCATAACGTAAGGGGTTCAAATTTTTACTCTCCAACAATAATAATGCTTCTTTACTGTTCTAACATTTTTCGTATTATCTTATGGTTATGTTGGTCCGTCGACCGATTACCTCGTAACAGTAAAACCAATCATAACGACACTCAAAAACAAAATTAAACAATAATATTAAAATATAGTGTTGGGTAATATATTCAACCTATTGTTATACTTAACCCACCTAGCTCGATTGTATCAATAGCTCAATACAATAACAATTTGACCAATAACAAAGGAGTTAAGAGCTAAGCAAGCAAGGCCATGAGTCCATGACCGCAAGTTAAGTGACAAGGAAGCCAAAGTCAAGATTGAAGAAGTCGGACAACTTGCAATGACTCCACGCCACCAATCTCAATTTCATCCCCATCCTCAAAATAATCGCAGTACCAAAATCCAACAAAAGCAAAAGGACGACGGGCTGGCACGGGGTCGCCGTCAAGTGCCCATCGTCTCAACTCTCAAGTCCGATTTCGACTAGTTAATCCTCGACAAATCATGTAATATTGTAGGTGATAAGATTTTTAAGATCGACATAATTGAGCTGGAATGAACAATGGTAGGTGAGAAGAAACAAGTGTTGCAATCATTTGAAGTTTGCACTTCTGGTGCTCCATAAAATGCGTTCCACTACAGCCACTAGCTAGCTACCGGGCCCCATGCCCTCCCATGTCAATTCTAACTCTACGTGTGATTTTTGTGAATGTGATGTTATTTTAAACAAACAATACTAATTACTATCCAACCAAATTATTCGTGCAATTTATTACACAAGAGCGACGAAATTTGTAAATTATCTAAAAGTCTAAGTTATTACACAAAAGTAATGAGGTTTATCCCAGTAGTTGAAGATTATTCGAAAATATACTTTGCATAAAAATCGTCTTTTAATTTTATACCATAAATAATCACAATAAAATTAACCAGTATAGATTACCCATAACTAAATGATTCAACTAAAAATTACCTATAATTAAACGGATCAATCGACGACTAATAAACAACTCTACAAAAAAATTCAAACTTAAAATAGTGTACTTACAAAATTAATTATTCGATGAATTTGATTGGATTGTCCTAATTTAGTATAGCCAACGCGTTTACATTAGGTGAAGTTTAAGACTAAATCCATAACACAGCATCATCTATTGATCGTACGGTCCTAAAATTTTCACATTTGTCAATTGATTAAAAAAAAAAACCAAATAAATGAGAAATCTGCTTCACTGTGTACCTTCTTCTCTCTCTGCATTCTTTCCAAGTCGTATCTGGTCCATATCGTACCACCGCAGACTCTCCCATGGCGGAATCCCCAAACGGAACTCTGTCTCAATCTCAGCCTTCTGCAGGGTCTGACCCGGATTCGTTGCAGTACTGGTGCTATCACTGTGATAAACGGGTCTCCATTGAAACCATAGCGGATCTTCCTGATGTTATCTGCCACGAGTGCAAAAACGGCTTTGTGGAGTCCATCGCCGCCGTTGCTGCGCCTCTTCCAGCCCCAGAAGCGGCACCTGATCAGATCGACGAGGCTAATTTCAGCAATCAGTTCTTCCAAGTCCTTCGCCTAATCGCTCAGGCTGCGCGTGAGGACGACACGCCTCCTCCGCCGCCGTCTGAGCACGCGGATCCATCCGATGACGATTATCTCCGAGTTGAAATCGGAGGGTGGGACAACGGCGACGAGGATGAGGATGAGGACGAGGACGTGGAAGGGAGAAATGAGGATGAAGAAAATCAAGACCTAGAGGACGAGAATCGAAACGAATCGGATGAGGAAGACGACGATGAAGAAGGAGACGAGAATCACGGCGAGAGAGAGGAAGAGGATTTCCGGCGAAGGCAGCGCGATGTGCTCCGTCTTCGGCTTCGCGACCTCGCGGCTCGAGCTGCTAGCCGCCGCAATCGGATTCTCGATTGGGCGGAGATTCTGATGGGGCTCGAAGACAACTCAATTGAGTTCCGATTACAAGTTCCTGAGGGCGATGGCTACTTTGGCAACCCTGGCGATTACGTGGACGCTGCAGGCTACGAAGCCTTACTGCAAAACCTAGCTGAAAGTGATAATGGTGGAAGACGGGGAGCTCCGCCAGCTTCAAAAACAGCCATAGAAGCTTTGCCTACAGTCGTGATTAAAACCGAGCTGGAGGAACTGGTCTGTGCTATATGCAAAGATTCTGTAATCACAGGTGAAACGGCAAAGGAATTGCCGTGTGGTCATAGATATCATGGGGATTGTATAGTGCCATGGCTGGGTTCGAGGAATTCATGCCCTGTTTGTAGGTTTGAGTTAGCTACAGATGATCCCGAGTATGAAGACGAAAGAAAGAGCAAACCTTCCAACTTTTCCTCCAGTTCTTCCACTGCTCCAGCTAGCAGTGAAGGATGTGATTGACTTATCATGGTAAATCTACCTTCTCATTCATTCGCACTCCTTTTTACCTCCAATTTTAGATTTCCCGTTCTTTTATCAGAACTCCTTGTGGATTAGTTGGATGAAAGTGCTGTAATCTTTGAATGTAAATAAGTTCTTTCAATACAAAGCTTCGAAGTTGACCTCTTAAGTGCAATTTATAGTTTTATAATTTAATCTGTGTTTGGTGTTTGCTGCCTACTTCTGCCATGGTAATTTGATGATCCCCCATTGTGCTAATCTGACTAGATGAATATTCTTTATGTAATTGTGGTGTTTGGGCATACCAAAACATGATTCTGTTTATCCTTCCAAGTAATTGCTTGAGTTACTAATTGTTAATCCAATTACCAGCTACAAATCAAAGCTAATTTCTGCGTGCAGGCACTATGTGCATATTGCATACTAAAAATGTAATGTAAAATCTTGGATCTTGCACCACTTGTGCATGAGTATTGTGTTTTGGCTTACTCATTCATTTCAATTTTCAAGATAGCATTGAGATTGCAGGAATAAGCTGGAGAAACTAGGTAGCCAGGTAGGCATGATATTTTGCTCACTGATATGGTTAGAATTGAGAAAGTTTATTGGTCTTGTTGGGTGTTGCCTTTTGAATTTCACTGGCAAAGAACCACGTAAACCAATTTAGCTTGTCCGCATTTGACCAACTTAAATTAAGCTTTTCCCGCTAAGAGTCAAACTTGTAACTTTGTAGATATTAAGGCAATTTTGTTACTTGGATGGGGTTGCTCCCTCAGGAACATTAGTTTTAGACTTGAGAATGGTGTAAGTTATTGATTTGGCATTTCAGGAAAATGGTGAGCATTAGCTTTAGACTTGACTTCTTGAGAATGGTGTATGTTATTGATTTGGAGTTTCAGGAATCCTGCCATTCTCCTGGAGAAAGAGCTCATTTGCATGGCAATAAATTGATATGTTTTGAGAGCAAAACCAGATAGGTGAGCTTTGGACTGATATCAGGTGTTCAAGTTCATGAACCATATATATTAAGTATATATACATTACACAGCCAGAATAAGACACCCAACACCCAAATGAGTTACTCCTGTTTTGCAGTGACCATGAATTTGGTGGGGATCTACACTTGAAACAAGCACTAACTAGTAGTACACAATTTTTTCATTTGCATTTGCCTGGCCTGCACCATATCATCAGAGAGGGAGGATGGTAGCGGTGGAATCAGGAGGATTGGTTAGCATGTGAACAACTTCTCGCATGGTAGGCCTGTCGCGGCTCTCATCCTCAACGCACAACATTGCAACCTTGAACAGGTTGATCACGCCCTGCAGAGGGTAGCCTTTCAGCCGAGAGTCTACCACTGCTAGCACCGCAGCTGCATCCGACGGTTGAGAGAGCTCGGAAATTGTCTTCCTCACCCACCTTACTATGTCCACTCCATCTCCAAACTCACCCACCGGCTTACGCCCAGCAATCAACTCTAGCAGCACCACACCAAAGCTGTATACGTCACTCTTTTGGTCGACTTTCAGAGTATAAGCGTATTCTGTCGTACACCAAAAGCACTAAACTCAGATAAGGTCAATGAAACTATTAAAGCAACAAACCATAGGAGGAGCCTCAGCTCACCTGGTGCAATGTAGCCATAGGAGCCTGCAACGGAGGACATGCACTCGGATGCATCAGCATCATGCAAGAATTTCGCCAGCCCGAAATCTGCAACGTGAGCTTCATAATCCGAGTCAAGGAGAATATTGTTCGACTTGACATCTCTATGAATGATGGAAGGTGAGCAATCGTGGTGCAAGTAACACAGCCCCTTCGCCGCTTCCACAGCTATTCTGTACCTCGTCTCCCACTGCAAATGACCACCTTTGCTCCCATGCAACATCTCCCCTAAGCTCCCATTCGACATGTACTCGTACAACAACAGATTCGTCTCATTGTTCATAACATATCCAAGCAACCTCACTATATTCCGGTGCCTGATTCTCCCCAGAGTCTGAATTTCAGCCGTGAAGCCGCGATCTTGATGATTGCCAGTCCCTCGCCCCACGATCTTCTTGATCGCCACATCCATGCCGTTTAGCATGGATCCTCTGTAGACAGTCCCGGCGCCTCCTTTGCCTATAACATTCTCCTCTTTCAAGCATTCCAACACATCTTTGGCTTTGAAGTCCAGTTTCTGGAATGCCGTGAGCTTAAAAGTTTTGGATCTTTTCATCCTTTCCGTTCGAATTATTACCCACACAACGGCCAAGAATAGTGCAACCGTGACCAAAATTACCATAGCTATTAGCATCTTTGAAGTGTGGTTCTTGTGAGAGCCTGGGGTTGAAGCTGAAGGACAGTATGTAGCATGGGGCGAACAGAGTCTTGGATTTCCGGCGAAAAGACGGTCGTTGAAGAATTTCAACTGCCCGTTGATGGGTCTCCGGCCGGAGAAGTCGTTGTAAGAAAGATCTAAGACAGTCAAGCTCTGCATTACGCCGAGTTCACTAGGAATTGCGCCGCCGAGTTGATTTTGGGATAAGTTGAGTGCATTCAAGCTGCGTAGCTTGGAAATTTGGTTTGGAATTTCTCCGGTTAGATTGTTGCCGCTCAAATCAACGGAATATAGCTCTTTGCACTGGGTGATCGAAGCCGGAATTTTGCCGGAGAGATTGTTGCCACTCAAATCCAACGTTACCAGCCTCTGTAATTCTGAAATTTGAACAGGGATTTCTCCGACAAATCTGTTGGAACCGAGAGATAATGTAACTAGATTCCTTAGGTTTCCTAGAGCAGGAGGGATTTTGCCGGCGAGCCAGTTGTTGGAGAGGGAAAGACTGGTCAGATTCTTGGCTGAAAATTCCGTCGGAAGCTCGCCGGAGAAGTAATTGTCCCGGAGCTCAAGCAGATCAAGAGAGGGTAAAGCGAAGAATCCGGCAGGAATTGTTCCGTTGAGGAAGTTCTTCATCATACGAACCCGAGTCAAGGATTTGCAGTTTCCGAGTTCTTCAGGAACCGGTCCAAAGAAGAAATTCTCCATTAAAATCAACGTTTTCAACCTCCCTCCCATACACAAGTCTTTTGGTATTCTCCCGGTGAACCGGTTCGAAGCAAGGTCCATCAGCTTTAACCGGCCGTTCCGGCCGAGATTTTCCGGCAATTCGAACGTGAAATTGTTGCCCCAAACCTGCAAAACTTCGAGGTTTGGATAATCGCCTATAAACGCCGGAATTGCGCCGTGGAACTTGTTCCGGAACAGGTTTATCAGCGTCATATTCTTCAGTTGAGCAAAACCTTCCGGAATTTCGCCGGTAAGTGCGTTGATGGAAAGGTCCAGCGACATTAAACTCTCCAAACCGGATAACTCCGCCGGAATCCGACCAGTCAGATTGTTCATTTGCAGAAACAGAGTATGCAACATCTTCAAATTCCCGAGCTCCGGCGGAATTTCGCCGGAAAGGTTACACCCGCCGAGATCCAAAAGCCGAAGAGTCGTAATGGAACCAAGCTCCGGAGGAATGCCGCCTTCATACGTATTGAAATAGCCGAGGCAAAGCTCTTCTAGGTTAGGAAGCTTAGCCAGGCTCGGAGGTATTATACCGGTAAGCGAGTTTCCCTGTAAACCTAAACTCCGCAAACTCTTAATCTCCGAGTAAGCTTCCGGTATCTTCCCGGTGAAGAAATTGCCTCCAAGTTTCAAAACCTTCAGCTTTCTAAGCTTCACAAACTCGACGGGAAGGTTCCCGGTGAAATCGTTATTATAAACGTCAACAACTTCGAGCTCCACCATGCCAAGCAAAACTTCCCGCGGGAAATCCCCGCCGAAAGCGTTGGCCGACAGATTAACGAATCTAACGGCCGAGAGCTTCGCCATCTCCAACGGGAGCGGGCCGGTGAGGTTGTCGGAAACAAGAGTCAAGTTCACAAGCCTATCCAAAAGCCCTATCTCCGGCGGGAGAGTGCCGTAGAGCGGAACATTCGAAATGTTCAAGGAAACCACACGTGAATCGCCGTCGCATGCAACGCCGGAGAAGGAGCAATGCACGGCACCAGACGAGGAGTTCCCGGCGGCCCAATCGCCCAGCCCGGAACTCCCGCGTCCGACCATGGAATCTTTCATCTTCAACAGCACGTCGAGATCTGAGTAATACCCATGAATCATCGAAAACAAGAAGAAAAACGAGAAAAGATTAATCTTTGTCGCAGACATGATATGATTCACCGTAGAAAATGAGCGAAGTATGGTTAATGTTAGGTACGGTGTAGTAAGTGTCACTGAACTAGCACCTGTGTTGTTGGTGGAATTTAACGGAGAATCGAAGTATCCATCCAACCACTGACCATATATATATATATATATATTACGTGATTGCACTGCAACAGCTGCCTGGAGGATCTTTGTGGTGCAATCATGTAATAAGTGCAGTGCAATACTTCAGTAGTTCGTAGATTTACAACTTATTATTTGCAATTCTGCTCTTAAAAAATTTCAACATTGTGAACTTTGATGAACAATTAAGATCATTCTTTACTATTTACAGTCGCCCCACTGACTACCGAATTGCAATTCCTTGGGGTGGGGTGTGAATTCTAATTCATCATTTGGATGACTGAATTGCAATTCTTTCCAATTAATCGGCGTAATTGTGACTTCTATAGAATTTCAATTCAACTACGACTAAATTACGGTGAACCAAACAGGCCATAAACTCCCTACTAGTGAAAAACTTGTAATTTGTTGAATCAATCACATAAATAAAAATTAAAAAAAAAAAAAAAAAAAAAAAAAAAGAGGTTCATAGGCATTTGAACGTGGGTGAAAACATGTAATGAATGAGGAGATTGTCTGGTTGTGGGGCGAAATTAATGTACACTGATTTTGGGCAAATGGGCCTTTGACAGAGTTGGGCCCAGCACAAAGGAAGTCAGCGTCGTTTCCCAAACGGACGCCATTCCCATCTGACTGCCACTTTGGCAGCTATTCAAAAGTCCACTCCTCTTTTTGTTCTTTACTTCCTCACTTCGTCTCCATCCTCTAACTTATTAGGATTCATCATTATCATTGCCAATTCAATGCTGCCCAATATCTACTGTTATCGCAGTTTTGTTTCTGTCCTCAACCATTAAAATTTTAAGATTCAATCTAAACAGTATATGATTCGGTACAATGTACAAAGTTTAAACCAAATACTAGCTAGCTATTCCGATTAGTTTTTAATGGAAGATATTATTCTCGTATTTTCAAACATTATCCAATTCGTCACTTTGGAAATATGGGAACCAATCAATAGTTTCATGTGAAACCTGGATCGATTACGAATCATCTTTTTTGCCGAATTAGCGCTGACTATGTTTATGTTTCAAATGGTGAAAAAGGTGATTTGATGGAGAGGTAGCCAATGGGCAATGCTTCTCCTGAATTAGACTATTGAAGATTTGAAGAAGATATGGAAGAAGTCGGTGAGGTGAGCGGCAGAATTGATTCTTCTTTTTGGCCATCCGAACCAAACTTACAATCCACCATAAGAGGTGGATAAGGTTGCTGATTCTTGTGCTCATTTATGTCTAGTGCAAGAAGTATTTTTGAACATTTTTTGAATAATGTATAGGGTAGGTTCAAAGATTAGATCGATTCGACTATTTTATAATATAATATTTATTCATAACTATTTTCTCAATTTACTGAAACTAAATGTCATTAAACCACAATGTAAGTATCCCAAAGTTGCTAGTGAACAATTAACCATGTCTAGCAGTGAGACTACAAGTCATTGTAGAGTAAGCTAAGCACAGTACAGGCTATAGACAAAGGCCCATTGTAGCAATAATGACCCTGCATACTTTTCTCTGTAGATGGATTGAGGATGACAAATTTCTTTCATATCAATCCCATAACCGTACGCCTTTACTTCTACTTTACCCTATCTTTTTCGTCTCCTGCGTAGTACGCATTCGCCAGACCAAAAGCCCAGGCCAGATTGGAATTGGACTGAAAGAAAGAAAGAAAGAAAAGATGGATGATTTGATGGATCGGATCAAATGCAGACTGAGAACACTAAATACGTGTTCCGATGAATATCTGTTTCCAGCTTTTGTTATAGTGCGTTTTCTTCAGCCATGATAGGAGAGAAGAAGAATATAAGTGGTTTCTATTACAGCGAAACATCAGAATTTACAGAGAGGAGTTAGTAAATCAGTAACTCAGACGGCGGACTTGACGCCGTGCATCCACTACTTTATCTTCTCTTCCTGACGGTGCCCACAGGTTACGGCTTTCCAACGTCGACGCGTCCCATCAAACCGGCAACTTCATTATAAACCCACACAAAATAAAATAATAGATTCGTGATAAATGACCGTTAATTAATTGAGTTAGAAAGTATAACTAGTTGATAATATTAATTGATTGTAAAAAATATATTTAGTAAATTAACTGTTAAGTGATAGCTATTTGATATAATTTCATTTTTAGAAGAAGTTTATTAAAAAGTTGTTTGATCAGTTTTTTGAATTTTAATATTTTTAGTTACAAAAAATTGATTAATTAAACACCAATTAAAATATGTATAGTATTATTCTATATAGTAAAACTCAATATGAAAATTTATAGTTGTAAAACTTTGATAGAAGGATATCTCACGAATCTTAGTATTGCATTTGCTATTATAAATATTATGGAATACATTTTATCATGACCTAATTCATCTCATGAATAAAGATTTGTGAGACGATTACGCACAAACTTGTGTCGGAAAAGATAAATAATCACATTTACACAGTCAACAAAATTATTAGTTAAAAAACAGATTAATCAAACATATGAGTTTTACCCAAAACGTTTGTTCAAATCGAAATAGATTCATTTATTCTAAGACAAACAATACATAGTTTTCCTATACAGACAACAAGCAGCTATGTCACAACAAGAATGAGTTCACAAAGAGCCTAACATGTTTTTTTTAATGACAGTAGAAACATAAAAGTAAAGAATAATAAGAAAACATTGGCACACACACGTTGGTATGAAATTTTTAAGGAATTTTTACGGCGTTGTACAACATAGTAGTACTGGAGAATTGTGATCAAGAAGATGCAGCAGCAGTTCTCCATTGTAACTCAATCTGGATGCGACCATTCTTGGAGTCAATGAGGTGGTATCGCTCATTAATTCTCTTATTGGTCACTACATCAGCCAAGGCTATATCCACATATCCCAGAGACTCCTGAAAACGCGTAAAATTTTACCATAAAACATGTTTACTTCCAGCTCCAGATGATAATACATCATGTATGTATGTTAGTAAATAAGCACACTTTTCTCCAAGTTCTTCAATGTTGAGTTTTTAAAGCAGATTAGAAAACGAATGGGAAAAATGAGGTTGGAGAGTACCTTAGGATGCAGCAGACCAATTCTGGATGAGTTACTAAAAACTTCGACATGAAGCCTGTCATTAGTAGGTGGCTCCTCCAACATGAACTGAAAGTCCTCTTCCCATCTAGGATCTCGGTTTTTCTTGACAGTCTGCAGGAAATATGGACGTTAAAGATGAACAAAACTATACTTATACAAGTATATAAACTCAATGTTTTTATAAGTTCATATTTTGCTAGTGAAATTTGTATTCTAATGAAAAAGTTTCCATGCAACGTATCATAAGGGAAGTAGGGATGAATAAATTGTGTCGTTTCTTCTACAATAACATATTTACTTAAAAGAGCATACCTTAGTTTTTTTCTCCTCTCCTTTGAAGAGCAAACGAACGAATGGATTTGTGTGGTGCTTCCCTTCGAGGTCCTGAGCTTCGTGGACGATGACTACGAGCAATCCACCACCGGCAGGTGTTCCTTCGGGAGCCTTCTCTACTTCACCTCCTGAATCATCAGCATCATTTGCCTTTTCCTCATCTGTAAAAGGCTTGTACATTACTTCAAGAACTATCTGTCCTCGTGACTTCTCGTTTTGAGGATCATTTGGATCCAGAGTTTTCAGAAGATTCAGTGTCAGGACTTTAGGTTCTTCAGGAGTAAGATCTTTCAAAGGGACAATATTTATGCCCATCAATTCATTTGTACCAATCTGTAAAGAAGACGATGAAAATCAATAGTTTTCTAGCTCGATCAATGTGATTTGTCGGTGGATAATGCAATATGTCATGAATCGTACACTTTGATTACTAAAGGCATACCTGTTCCCAGTCATAGACAGAAATGTCTAAAGCTTGGGATTGCGGATCCTTAACAACAAAATTGAATTCCTCGTTCCATTCAGGATTCAAGTTTCTTTGCTTTACACTAGTTTTCTTTCTAGGAAGTTTATCCTCGGTAAGCTTGAGTTTGACATACGGGTCCGAAGACCCCAAAAGATCTTTCTTCTTCAGATTCATTGCCTTCACGACCTTCACATGAAGAATTCCAACTGGCCTCTTGCTTGCCCTTTTCAAGGTCGGAGAAAGGCCATGTTACTAAAGGTAAACTGACAGAAAGAGCGGGATAAAGATATATATGGTTCTCAATTAACGCCATTTATAATGAAATATATGCTCACTTGGAAGGATCCATTATTGGGACCTCCAGAGTTTTTGGCCACAGGTACATATTTGCAACCTGATCTTTAATAATTTCCTGGAATAAAAGATCCAATAAATGAAAATTCATATTGATTTGATCTGTGCAGTTAATTGATTAACTTTACAATTTCATATTCAAGATTCATTTTTTTGTCGAAGGGGAAAAGAAGACAGTTAAGAATCAAATATAGACTCATACCTGAACTACTCGGTAAAGGCCAGGAATAGACATAGCATCAGCTCCCAGCAATTTCAGTCCAAAGTCAACATGGGGCTGCAAGAGAAATTTAGCTTTAGAACCCCTTTTCCCTTTTCTCGAAATGGATATTGATAGAAAAGACATTCCATTCCTAGACAATTATCAAAATTTTTTATTCCCAAACAGCAATCATACTTGTTCACTTCCCTTTTAAAACATTATCGATCATAATGCAATTTTAAGAATAACACTCACCTTCTCCATGAGAGAAACTAGTATTTTTGCAAAACATGGAAAGGCCGGAACCAGTGGCTTCAGTGTAATACGCGGGCAAGCAAATACTTGCAGGTCAAGCACCTGAAATACTCCAAAAAGTTTTAAACTTCACATTTATAATTGCAGTAAATGTAGATGAATAAATGATGAGCGATCACATGCATTCACAACATTGCAGAAAAAAAAAAAATCGAAATGGTATTAACTTGGCCACATGAATTTGATTGGTTCATAACAAATCTTAATTTCAGTGACAAAGATGAATCTTGAGCGAAGACCACTAAATTCTTTTAATTGTGCCGGTACCTGAGCAGTGGCTTTGAGTCCAAATGCCTTGATTGCAACTAGGATGTTAGGGTTACCTGCCCACTTCAAGCCTAGTTCCATTATCAGTTCCTTCTCCTCAGTGGAATACACTTTCATTCCTATGCATCAAAAAGAAAGGAAAAAAAACACTATCATTCCCGATAACACACAGAAGAAATGGTCTGGAGATAAAACAAGGAAGAAAGAGAGATTGCATCTACAGCTTATGAAAAAGGGCAAAACGGATGGTTAAACACGCACCAAAAAAAAAACTTTTGAAATGTCAGACTGGAGTGTAGTTGACAGTTATATCAACTATAAATGTGAATATAAAGATCTTGCGGTAGGATTTAGCTACCAATTTAAAAAAAAAAAAGGCCGACATCCTCATCCTGCTAAATAACAATTCGATTATTGGAGTTCCCACAAAGATAACCATATCATCAAAGCATTTGTTCTTCCACGAATTAACAAGAATAGCTCAGCTTCCCAAAGAGAAGATGCAATTGAAAAGATATATATCACAGGGTTTAGAACCAGGAGAAGCAGCTCAACCTTGAAAAGTAGGAGGCAGGCAGCCCAGAGTAAGCGCTTCAAATTCAACTGACTCAATTTTGTACTTGGGTATTTGCTCAGCTATTATAGGCGTCGCTATCTGCTTCACTTGCTTGCAAATTGCCTGAAGACAACGTTTACACATCAATACTCAATCCAGTTAACAAACAAGTTTGTCAAGAGTGTTCACAAAATCAAACCTTGTCCAAATAAGGCCACATCAATTCAACAAACTTATTAAGCCAATCAAGCTGCATTGAAGTTAGTGGGGAAAGCAGTTAGAATATGCTACAAGAACAAGAGAAGTGAATGCACACAGTAGAACAGTATATCAAGTACATACACGATCAAAATCTGGATTTTTCACCCAAAGGGGTATCTCAGGCAGCAGCTTTTGAAGACTCTTAGAATCTTTCTCGGCCAAAGGACGAATATCAGGGTCCTGCAGAGGACAACCTTAACAATTTACAACAGCAGGATAGAATATATGCAGTTGCAGACTACCCAAATACAGAATTAAGTTAAATTATGCAAACATTCCTGATAGCATTACCAAACATAAATCATATGGACAAGGTAAATGTCATTTTTTTTTGCTGTAAAATGATCCAATCTAAGAATATCAGGTCCCTGCAGAGGACAACCTTAACAATTTGCAACAACAGGATAGAATAAATGCAGTTGCAGACTACCCAAATGCAGAATTAAGTAAAATTAAGCAAACATTCCTAGTAGTATCAGACATTAGTGCATTACCAAACAGAAATCACATGGACAAGGTAAAGGTCATATTTTTTTTACTGTAAAATGATGTAATTTTAGTGAACTGAAATGTGCTTCGAGGGAATTAATAAAACAACTGAAAACTAACCTTAACATCAGTAGGCTGGAAGTAGATGAACATGAAGTACCCAATCACAAGCCCAATTGAGATCCCAATTCCAAACCCAAAAAACCCCATCACAGTGCTTATGAAACCCATCTCAGATCTTCTTCGAAATCTCCGCTACAATTCTCTGCAAAACCTTCCACAAAAAAATACCCGTTTTGGAGTAGTAGACCCAATAGATAACAGAAGAAGAAGAAGAAGAAGAAAACAAGACTTCTGCTTTAAATTACAGTCACAGAAAAACTCAGACACTTAAAGGATTCTCGAGATATCAAAACATCATCCTTCTGGAGCATAAAGGGGTGAATATTCACGAAAAAAAGTGAGGGAGAAGTAGAGAACTGAGCCCAAGGAAGAATACCAAGTACAGTTATTTTTCCGCCATGATTTTACGATCCAAGAAAATTTAATGCTTACCCTATCCTTTGCACCCACCCAAAAATCAATACACATGTATAACTAACGGCCTATTGGGTACGGGGTAGAAAAAGACGAAGCATGGAATGGGTAATCACAGTTTCGCAAACCGGCCTGTCGGTAACGGTTCCTCGTCTCTTATTCGCGGCCGTGTTTGTGGGAGTCCACGAGAGTAAGACAAAGGTTGATGATTGGCTGAACATGTCCCACATCGGATAAAATAATTGCTTCAGATATTTGCATCTTGTCCCATAAAAACTTTTCATTCACTCCAAATTAAACTAGTGGTTTAAAATTCTCTCTTTTATAAGACTATCCCAAATTTAGTTAGTACCACACCCACTTTTAAAGATGTTTAATTCACGTGATATTACCTTATGTAATAAAATTACATCACGTTGTCTGGTTGAGGGTTATAACACGTTACTTTAAAGTTATTTTTTTAAAATAATAAAATAAAGGGTGGAGAATTGTTTCTCGATAAAATTTTTTCTACCTCCTCTCTTTTTCTACAATCTTTCTCCCATTATTTTTCCTCTTCTCCCGCAAAATACGACATATTAACTTTTTTTTTTTTTAATATAACATACTGTTACTATAAGATTAATCCAAAATTCGATTAGAGCTCTGCATACAAAATCTAACTCTTATTCTAGAAATGTTTGAGTCATGTAAGTAAAATCCGACTCTTTTTTCATGAAAAACTATACATTTATCTCTTTTAACACTACATTCTACCCGATTTTTTTTTTATTATAATCTAACTTTAACTTAAAAAAATTTACCTGAACGTGTCTTCGAATCTAACTCTTATTTAGGGAAGCACAATTTCAAATTCTTTAATATAACACAACATGCTCTTATAATAATTGATCTTCTAACATTCTAGTTGCATGTTGTTGGAATAGAATAAAATTTTATATATATATACTTATTTGGTATAAAATATAGAAGAGTTTTGCAATGATGAATCAAAGGGAGGGTAAATTGGTCTTCTTGTTCGTTACGAAATGCCGACTACTTTGTCTAGGGACAATCCCAAGGATGGTCGACAAGAACACGAGGTATACACGTAGTGTACAAATGTAACAAATTAAAAAGTGTGACTTTTCCAAATTTTTGTAATCAGATAGAGATTGTGAAAAGATATGTTTTTGGTAATTTTGTCTAAAACCCATAATTGGACTTGACACATATAGTCCAGCAAATCATAGGAGTTTACCTCCTTGTCATTTGCAATCATACAATGTCTCATATTCCACCCCAAAAATGAACAACCAACTTATGCCACTTGTCTATTCGGTCAACTAATTTTTACATTCATGCTGCAATTTATGAAAACAAATTTACCCGAAAATGGGTGCGTGAATGGATAAAATATTATTTTTTGTAATAAAAGATTACAAGTTTAATTATTAACAATATCATATTAAGTTGTTAAAAAACAATATCATATTAATTAAACACGTTGCACAAGATCTTCATAATGAAATTAATGCAGTTTACCTAGCTCTATTATGTAATTTACGAACTGTCATATAAATATATAATTGTCCTATTCAATATTGAATTACCATTGATTTGAGATCTAGCGCTAAATTAGATCAATATCAATGTGGCAGTTAATACTAATTTATTACAGCCTGTTTGGTTCACTGAAAAATATTTGAAAGAAATGGAATTCAAATTTCATGGAAAACAAATTATCAGGAAAATAGATTCCATTGATTGGTTGGTGGAAAATAAATTACTGGGAATATAAATTCCATTGTTTGGTTGGGTTTGGAATGGTAAGGAATAATGAGTATAATGACATATTTAAGCCTACACAATAATAATATAATAATAATAAAAAAGTAATTAATAAAGTAGGGTGATGGTAGAATTGTGATACTAGTTTTCCATGGAAAACAAAATACCTAAGATTTGCTAGGAAAACATTTTCCTCATTGTTAAGGAAAACTTTTTCCCATGAAATTTGTTTTCCATCCAACCAAACAACATAAAACACTATTTTTCCCCACTTTAAGGAAAACATTTTTCATGGAAAATGTTTTCCATCCAACCAAACACCCCTTAGTGCACAACTTTACAGATTAATAAAGTTCATGGGCCCAACAAATCACAGTGCAAATTCAGGCCCAACATCAGGCTAAAAATGATGGGCCTCATTCTATCAATAATGAATTTCGAATCATCAACGCATTTGTGCCCACATGCTTTAAAATTGTCCCCTCCCGACTTATACTATATGGCTTTTTAACTTTTTTAATAGGAAAAAGTGTCAAATAGGCCATTGAACTTATCGCTTTTGTGCAATTAGGCCATTGAACTTAAAAAGTGTGCAATTCAACCATCAAACAAGCAAAATTTGTGCAATTGGACCATTTTTACAAAAATTTTCTGGTAAAATCCAATTATATTACTAACATATATGTATTAAGAGTGACATTTTCTTCTACCATACTAATTGGGAGTCAATATTGAAATGTTTTTAACTCAAATTGAATTAAAAAATTTTGTAAAAATGGTCCAATTGCACAAATTTTGCTTGTTTGATGGTTGAATTGCACACTTTTTAAGTTCAATGGCCCAATTGTCCAAAAGCTACAAATTCGGTGGCCTATTTGACACTTTTTCCTTTTTAATATATCAATTGATAGAGGTGACTCGTTCTTTTCCTTTTGCTCAATGTATATGCGACAAGAGTACTACTTCTTTAGCATTTTTCTTTTTAGTTCAATACAATAAATATAAAATGTATTACAATATCAATTAATCAATGAGATTCCATTCAGCAACGGGTGAACTGATTGGGCCAGAGAACTGGGATTGACAATTTGTGTAGCGCATTGGGCTTATTATAGATTAAATGAAGTGGGCAAATTATGCTGTGAACCCCGGTTCATCTACAATGTGGACCCGAGTCCATATATATTCACAATTTTAGATATGTAAAAAAATCTCATGGTTTTGTTTGAGGTCAAATTCTTCCTCAGAATCAAAATCAAACTTAATTTGTGTTGACAATTTAATGGTTGTTTCTGAAAATTTCCCTGAATTTTATAAAAGATAGAATTAAAGTTAGGACTTCTTCTAGTAGGTGTTTTTCCAGCATACCAGATAAGGGGTTTACTATGTTTGCAACCTATCAAGTTGTTATCTAGAAGCAGAAAAGGCATATTATGACTAGTTTTATCAAGATGATGAGGGTTTGTTGGTTGACATATATGTAATTTGTTAACACAACAACAATATAACGTTGCAGTGGTTGAGATCGAATTATAGGCCATTCGCGCACAGGGAAGATAAAACTTTCATATATTTGAGGCATTGCACTGGTTAAGAGAAACTAGTTCTTGTTTGTTTGTACTTGTTGGAAACTAATTTATTGGATGGGTGCAATATTTGTCTGTTATTTAGATTTCAAAGGTTTGTATGATTGTTTAGGTAGTGATGAAAAATTATGAAATGAAAGGATGACCAATAATAGATAGTAAAGTCATTAAATGCACTTTTTTGATGTATTTAATTAAAACGGGCAGTTTGAATTAACCAAAATTAATAATTAAAGTCATAAATGATAAATAGTAAAAACAAAGTATGAAAGCTCAAAAAGATAACAAACTTGTATTTAATAGTTTGTATAAATAAGAAGATTTTATACTAATTTGGCATCGATACGCCCTTTCGGCCAAGTATTGGCCATCTGAGACCAATAACCAGACGCACAATAGTAAGTATGGCTTGACCGAGTAGGTTTGAATGATAAATGAGCTCTCATGAGTGGTATTTATACATATTATACCTTCTAAATGAAAGGTGGAGATCTACTTGATTCTATACCACTATAAATATCTCTAGAACCATCCCTAAAATCCTATACAATCCATTAGATTCTAAAATGTTCTAGAATATTATAAGGTTCCCTACACCTATAGTGTTTTGGACACGTTTCTACACAATTTTACAAACTATGAAAAATTATGTACTAGTGTGGAAAATGTCTAGAACGAAGTAGCTAACTTCAAAAATGTGTAGCAAAGTGATACATGCGCTCGCTATACATGACTCAGAATCACTTTTAACAAATTGATACTCGAACTCTAAGGCTCTGTTTGGCAGTTCTTATTTGAAAGCTTATAGCTTATTTTAAGCTACTAATAAGTTATACATTTGTTTGGTAATGTTCCTAAAATAAACTAGTAGCTTAAAATAAGAGTTTATTTTTGAATGCTACCTAAGTTAGCATTTCAAAATAAGCTAGTAGCTTCGTAACTTTTTTGTAAGGGTACCAAAATGAGTTCTGTGTTTTCTAGGTAATCGTTATGTGTATTCTAAGCAATCATTCTGTGTATTCAAGGCAACCGTTCTGTGTATTCATGTCAGTAACACATGTTGCGATGTGTTTGCGCATTCGAATGTTTAGGAGGATGAGTTCTGTGTATTTTGTGTCAATATTCTGTGTATTCATGTTATTAACACAGGTTGTGCTGTGTTTGTGCATTCGAATGTTATGAGGATGAATTTTGTGCATTTTGGGTCGCTATTCTGTGTATTCTGGGCAAACGTTGTGTGTATTCTAGATAATGATTATGTGTATAATAGATAATAATGAATTCCCTGGAGTCATTCGTGTCCGCGTCCACTAACATCAAAACCACGTCGTTTCGGACCAGGGTCCACGATATAACGATCGGTATAAAACATATAAATAAAAAGAAAAAGAAAGATAAGAAAAATGAATTAAAGAGGAAATTAAAGTTGGAATAGGGCCGCATGGACTACTCATTTGGCCGGTGCCTAATATATCCAATAAAGTCCGTGGTCGGTTTTGAATTTACTACTTGGTTTTGCAATGAATCATTTTATATGGACCAAGTACATATATGCTAACATGCTAGTTTCTACTTTTCTACGAACATTATTAGTTTCTTTTTATTAGATTATAATTATATTTCCATATAGTCATATATACATCTTATTTTATAATAACAACTAAATATAAAACATAATGCTAAAATATAATTATTTTTCTTTATAGATCATTTCAAACATGGTACGAAATCACATATCACTAAATTTGTTACTATTTTAAAATTGTATTATTATTAACTTAACAATTTAGGACCGTCAATAAATTAATTACTAATGTAAATATAAGGTCAGGGAAATTTATATTAGTCTTCATTTATAAGATTTGACCCAAACATATATATGTATATTACTACGTATTATATTGTCGTAGATGGTGGGCAACAAACCCTACTTTCGGTGCTTTCATTCATAATTCTACATACTTAATTTTCGTAGCCAGCTTTTGCCCTAAACCATCCAACCAAATTAAAACACCACCATGACGTCAGAGTTGGTGGTCGAGTAGTGATGTAACATGATTTTCGTAAATGAATATTACAAGTTTAATTTTTGTCACAATTTGTATATTTGTATATATAATAACACTAGAATTTGGATAAAATGCATATGTATTAACACTAGTTCAAAATCAGTATGTAACCTTCATAACAGAATAATTAATCTGGAATTAACAAAGCAGTTACAAACATAAACGGATAAGAATTAATGCGTTCCAAAATGATACATTAAAAAGTGAAACCCAAATGTTACACCAAGAAGTGGAAACCCGCTTCGGCATAAAAAGTATTATATTCGCATGTGATCTCACCCATGTAACAATAAACAATTACTGTATATTATTATATTGGGAAAATGGCACTTTTCCCCCCTGTGTTATGTGCATATAGCACTTTTCCCCCCTGTGTTATTAAAGTGGCAGTTTTCCCCCCTCAATTATTTTAAAAGTGGTAGTTTTTCCCCCTATAATGTTAAATTGGCATTTTTACCCTTAAATAATTATTTCATTTATTTTTAACTCTCCAACCAAGTATTACTAATATGTATGGAAGATCGCGTTTCGATACGAACCTAATCGAACACTGTAGCAATTGAACTTAAATAGTATGGACGGTAACGATTACGATTCAGAACCGAAAAAAAAAATAAAATAATTGTTGAATTTAGATTATTTTTAAATAAGAAATAAAATTAAAAAATAAATATTAAATAAGTTTTGATTGGCGGTTCAAAATCGAAATTGGAATCGAACCGTACCGATTTATCAAAATAAGTGTTTGATCATTTTTCACTGTATATGACTGTGGTTCAGTTTCAGTTCACGGTTCAACAATTATTTAATTTTATTTTTTTTTTTCGGTTCTGAATCGTAACCAGAACCATCCATACTATTTCGGTATGATTGCTACAGTATTTGGTTATGTTCGAACCGAATCGTGACTATCCATACCTATAAGTAATAATTTGTTGGAGAAGAAAAAATAAATGAAATAATTATTTTAAGGGTAAAAATGCCAATTTAACATTTCAGGGGGAAAAATAGCCACTTTAATAACACAGGGGGAAAAAGTGCTATATGCACATAACATAGGGGGGAAAACTGCCATTTTCCCTATTATATTAGAACATGAACGTATAGTACGTACATGTTAATATAACTTCTTCTTTTTTTGAAAAGACATGTTAATATAACTTATTTAATTAAGCCATATAAAATTAAAACCCCTGCTGCATGAATTAAGCCATAAATACAGTTGACATACGTAATTTAAAAGTCAAGGAAACAAGGAGGCTGCTAAGATCAATATAATACAAAAGATTAGATCGGCCGTCGGCGGTTACGTTGCCGGCCAACAGTACGACGTGCATGCCAACAAGAATGGTTGGTCTATCGATCTAATCGATGGCTTAGATTCTGCTTATGTGGTCGGCGATCTAACCTAACCAATATATTTATACACACACATATATACATGCACGTACAATAATATACTCCGTATATGTTTTAATTAAATCAGCATGTACAAATTAAAACCATTGTCCTGGTCACAAAACGTGGATGTATGGTTTATTAAAAATCTACCAATCAAAAAATTGGAAAATAAGTGCGGGACATAATTTAGTGAGATAAATGTTAGAGCAAATATCATTTTTAGTCCCTCAACTATAATATATGTATCAATTTTGGTCCTTGACTAGTCATGTGATACAAAATTTAGCGGTGACTTCGCCGGAAGTTTGGCCGGAAAATTTAGCGGCAGCACCAAATGTGATACAAAATGAATAGTCATGCACCTAATTTGAAAATGTTAATAGTCAAGGACCAAAAGTGATACAAATTGAATAGTCATGGACCTAATTTGAAATTTTTAATAGTCAAGGACCAAAATTCATACATGTATTATAGTTGAGGGACTAAAAATGATATTTGCTCTAAATGTTAAAACGAGATAAGTCTTAGTAAAGCGTACTGGTTGAAAAAGACTGAAGGGCCCATATGAGGTGGTTGGTTGAAATTTTGAAATAGGAATATAAAGTAAAATAATAAAATTAGCCAATTAGGGGTTAGATAGATAGGGTTAGCCAATAAAGCGAGGTTATCAAATGAGGATGCTTAGCTTCATTCTATTTAAAGAGCAGTGAGTATAGAATAGGAGATTCAGAATGTTGATATTGTTGCCATCTATCCAGAAAGAGGTTTCTGGTACTAAGTGGAGGCTGCAGTAGTAGCAGTAGTTATGTTTCATTCCTCCGATGTCAACGACCGACCAGTATTGCCGCCTTACTACTACTACGTTAGCAACTCCAAAGAGATGATGAATGGAACAGCTTTGATCCCAAGTTTTGGTTCTGGAAATTTGGCTCCACCTCCGGGGCGGTTTCGTCATCTTTCTCTCTCAGGCTCAGGCTCAGGTTCAGGTCCAGGCTTAGATCGACCGTGTTTACAATTAAGCCAATCTCTTCCTCCTAATTGTTTACCGCCACTTCTTCCTCTTCCAATAATTTCCAAACCTCAAAGTGGTTTTCTTTCTGGCCCTCTCACCACTACTAATACCAAAACCACCAGATCAGACCCTCGTAAGACGAAATCCAAGAAAAAGCCCTGCAGAAACCCCGGGGGAAAAGAACAAACCTTGAAATCTGATAATACTACAAAGGTAGTGTTATCTCCAAGGCCAGGACGACAAGTAGTGATGATTAAGGTTTCATCAATTTCTAATCCGCCGCCTAAACATCAGCTTCCCAGTAATAAAGTTTCCGGCCATAACGTAAACGTTAGTACTACAAGCGATGGTTGTGTTAAGGAAATAGATGAACAGTACGATGACAAGTTTTCAGGCGGTCGTGATCGTGCGGTGTTTACGCTCTCTCCTCCGCCGAGCAGTTTGCCTTTGCCCACTTTTTCATTGAGGCCAAAGCTCCGCCGCTCTGCTCCGGCCGCCGGAAATCCGGAGCAACGCAACTGACAATCTCCGATCTACTCTCCGGTGAATCTTGTTCTTAATTATTTCTGATCTGTTACGTTGATGACAAACTTTCATGCCGCGCGGCTTAATCAAGCTAGCCGCCAATACTTTTTATTCTGGGACTGGCTAGCCTTGGGCTGCATGCAAAAACATAAATTAAGGTTGTCTGTATGTTGATCTACTGTACTTAAACGTTTTTATTTATCCTTCTTGATATGCAATTTTCTCAAGAAGATGAAATGAATAGTATTCGATTATGTCATATCCTCTTTTGTTCATAGCCATTAATACTTACCCGCCCTACTAATGAAAAATAAGTAATTTCTGAGATAATATGTCAAATGTATGTCATCTCAATTAACAAAAAAATCTCCTATTATAAATCACGAAATCAATGCATTTGTGAAATATGAAAATACAAAGATGTATCATGAATGAAATATTGATTAAGAATACATTTTTTGTTTGCCTAATAACATAGGATAAATGCTAATCATTCTTGTTTGATAGGCAAACGATATGATTCCACGACTTAAATTTGAGCAGTTCCCCAAAGTATTTGAAAAATAATTTTATCGGCACGTTTGAATAATTATCATTAATACTTTCACTAGGAAATGAATGCCTAGTGAGAAATATAATGGAGTATGGTGCACTGACAAATGGCGAGTTAATTAGTAGATGGTGGTGACAGTAAAAAAATAAAAATCGAATCATGATTTATGGAAGGGCAAATTATTTTGTGGACTCAGGTCTACTTTTAATTTGTAACGATCTAACTTTAAAATACACAATTTACATATTGAATGTTCATAATTTATATACTGAATGTTCAAAATTCAAATTGTGAACATTCAGTAAATAAATTGTGATGGGTACATGGTATGCGACTTAATTGGGCCCAATGCATAGGGCTGAGCCCAACTCCAACATCTTGCATATTTTCAGGCTCTGACAAGAAAATGGATATCTACTTTAAAATAAGCCCATTAAATTAATTATATCGTTTTTCAATTTTCATCTCAAAGAATTGAAGAACAAGATGTTTTTTTGGCTTATTTGATTGATTGAAGCAAGGCCAAGTAGTCCCATCTCCCATGCAATGACGAAGACTTTAGACCATACTTCCATATGGCCATCTATATATATGGCTCCCATATATCCATTATAATTCTTGATAAAATGAATGGTTGATCTTTGCTCTTATGGCCTGGATAGGTAAGCATTAATGGGAATTAACACAAGAAGTCATCAATACTGTACACAAGAATGAGACTTTGTCTCTGAGAAACCCTCATATTATATGCACAAATACATTATTATATTATCATTCACCACCCAGCTAGCTAGCTTCCGTGGGGCTCAAGATTGAACTATTCATCTTGTGGGAGGTTGTGAATTTAATGCATGCATCTTCTTTAAACACCAGCCATCCTTAGCTTTAAGTTAAGGTTGTCTTTCCTAAGCTTGCTCTGTTAGTTGTAATAGGTTCCACCAATTAATGCCTTTTTTTGTTTTTTTTTTTTTTTTTCTGCAATGCAATTTAATTAGACAGCTTCTTCCAACTGTATTTAACAGCAAATGTCACCAGCACCCTTTGAATGCCTGCCTTCTGCAACAGGGAAGCATTCACATGGGAAAGTAATAATAAGCTTTATATTCTATTGATAATGAAGAACTGAATTGCTGCAATAATAACAGCTTCTAGTAAAAAACTAAAAATACCATAATAGTCTAGACATTGACAATTCAATTATTCTTATCCCCATATATATATTATATAGTTTTGTGCAATTATTTCATCTTTATGATTTTGTGCTATTAATTACTCTGCAGTATTGTATATGCAATCTCCACATAGGCTTTGCTCATTGATGGGCAAAAAAAAAAAAAAAACTTCTGTTGTTCTGATCTTGTGCTCTCTATCAACTGCAACATCCTTTTCATGTTCATATTTAAATCCCCACAGGCTGTGAGTCAGGACATGATTGTGGATGTTGTCTTTGTCATTGGTCTTTTTTTACCCATACCCAAATGCATGCATAAATGCATTGTATATGCTCTGAACACGTTGCCCCGAAACGTTTCTTAAGAACACCTTTAAAGACATAGCTAGTGCCCCTGCATACATGATCTGTGGCTATAATCTTTAGTATGGCAGAATTGGAGCTTTCGTCGGATCTCAAAATGGATCAGCAGCCTTCAAGTTCTACAGATAGAAAGGAAATGGTTTCATTTTTTGGACTGTTTTCAGCTGCTGATACAGTGGACTACTTTTTTATGGTGTTTGGCAGCATTGGAGCTTGTATACATGGGGCAGCACTTCCTGTATTCTTTGTGCTGTTTGGGCGTATGATTGATTCCCTCGGACATCTCTCATCAGATTCTCATACATTGTCATCTCAGGTCTCCAAGGTACAATGTTTTTTTTTTCATCTGTTTCGTGTAACACATCCTAACTACATTGGGCTAGCTAAGGTATATACAATTAAAAAAAATGTTTTTTTTTTCTAGTTGGCTCTCATATTTTATTATTTCTTGCACTGCAGCAAGCTCTGTACTTGGTTTATCTTGGATCCATCATATTCATATCAGCATGGATTGGTATGTTCCATTCTTTTAATCTTTCCAGCATAAGAATCGAGATTCAAGGCCATCGTTCTTTAATTTTTCGTTATTGGTCTCCAGGTGTGGCATTCTGGACACAAACTGGGGAAAGGCAAACAGCTCGTTTGCGATTAAGATATCTGCAATCAGTACTAAGGAAGAAGATTGAGTTCTTTGACACTGATCCCAGAGCTAAAGACATAATTTTCCACATCTCGAGTGATGCCATACTGGTCCAGGATGCAATAGGTGACAAGGTGAGAATATATATTCAATTATACATTTGTTGAATTCTTTGAAGTTTGAAGTATCTAATGCATTGTTCATCTGTTCTGTTATTTTAATTCAGATAGGTCACACCATACGCTACATTTCCCAGTTTCTTGTCGGATTTGCAGTGGGATTCCTTTCTGTATGGCAGCTTACACTTCTCACTTTGGCCGTCGTTCCTTTGATAGCTGTTGCGGGAGGGACTTACACACTGATCATGTCGAACTTGTCTCAGAAAGGCGAGGCTGCTTATGCTGAGGCAGGAAAGGTTGCTGAAGAGGTAAAAGCCATCTATCTGCATTTCTCTATTAACACACAGAAAGCCAAGAAATAACATTTTCAATTTTAATCTTTGGATTCGATCAGGCCATTTCACAGGTTCGAACTGTATACTCGTTTGTTGGAGAGAAGAAAGCTGTTGAATCATATTCTAAGTCGCTTAATAATGCTCTTGTGCTGGGGAAAAAGAGTGGATTGGCTAAAGGAGTTGGAGTTGGATTCACTTATGGCCTTCTGTTTTGTGCCTGGGCTTTACTTCTCTGGTATGCCAGCATTCTGGTCAGGCATAAGGACACAAATGGTGGAAAGGCATTTACAACAATCATAAATGTCATTTTCAGTGGATTGTAAGTGCCTTTAGAATCTGTCTGAAACTGGGAAGCTCTTCTTGTCTGTAACTGCAAAACTAAAATGTTTTCTTCTCTTTAGTGCTCTTGGACAGGCTGCTCCGAACCTTGCTGCCATTGCTAAAGGCCGCGCAGCTGCTACAAACATCCTGAGCATGATAAGGGATGGTTTCAACAGTTCTGAAAGGTCAGACAAGGGTAAAAAACTGGCAAAAGTGGATGGGAAAATCGAGTTTTGTCAGGTCTGCTTTGCTTATCCTTCTCGACCGAATATGATATTTGAAGGCCTTAGCTTTTCAGTATGGGCTGGAAAGAGGTTTGCCTTTGTTGGCCCTAGTGGATCAGGGAAGAGCACAGTAATCTCCTTGATCCAGAGATTTTATGACCCAACTTCAGGTATACAATCACTTCCACTCCTTCATGCATAATTTCTTGTTTAAATTTCGATTTCCATAAGATTTTTTTTTTTTTTGTCTGTCAATGGGACTATACTAGGAAGTATATTACTGGATGGACATGACCTCAAGAATCTCGAGTTAAAATGGTGGAGAGAGCAAATTGGAATGGTGAGTCAAGAACCAGCACTTTTTGCAGCAACCATAGCTGAGAACATTTTGTTTGGCAAAGAGGGTGCCACCATGGATCAAGTAATCAAAGCTGCTGAAGCTGCAAATGCTCACTCATTTGTGCAAGCATTGCCTAATGGCTATGACACTCATGTAGGTTTGATTGGATTTCAAGAAACTGCAATTTTCATGCATAATATAGGGAAGTCCCTGAGATTAATCTTTGCAGTTTGTGATTGCAGGTTGGAGAAGGGGGGACCCAACTTTCTGGAGGCCAAAAGCAGAGAATTGCCATTGCAAGGGCAGTGTTGAGAAACCCGAAGATATTGCTTTTGGATGAGGCTACAAGTGCTCTTGATGCAGAATCAGAGTTCATTGTCCAGCAGGCACTGAATACAGTCATGTCGAATCGCACAACCATCATCGTTGCACATAGATTATCCACAATCCGAGATGCTGACACAATCGTCGTTCTCAGAAGTGGTCAAGTCATTGAAATGGGGACTCACTTGGAACTGATGTCCAAAGATGGAGAATATGCATCTCTTGTCAGTCTGCAAGTATCAGAAAACGCGGGGAAAAGTATGGGAGATTCTGGTTTTGGGGGGTTCCCTAGCAAGGAAAAAGACGAGAATGGGTTTACGCCTTTCACTCCCAAGAAACTACAGCCATGTGATGAGAAGTCAGTACTAAAGACCTCATCTTCAGCTCCCACATTATGGGATTTACTGAAGCTAAATGCACCAGAATGGCCTTACACAGTATTTGGTTCTGTTGGTGCCATACTTGCAGGCATAGAAGCTCCTCTATTTGCACTTGGAATCACACATGTCTTGACTGCATTCTATTCCAACAATGATTCCCAAATAAGAGACGAGATTCGTAAAGTTTCACTTATATTTGTTGGATTAGCCCTCCTGACTGTCCCTATATACATATTGCAGCATTATTTCTATACATTAATGGGAGAACGCCTCACTGCTCGTGTCCGCCTCTCAATGTTCACAGGTTCTTTACCAATTACCATTCCAATGACTTCACTATGTTTCCTGCCTAAATGACTAATGAAACCTCATTTTTCTGAAACCTCGTTTTTCTTGCTATCTATTGCAGCTATGCTTTCCAACGAGGTCGGGTGGTTTGATAAGACTGATAATAGCACTGGCTCACTTACATCGAAGTTAGCAGCGGATGCAACTTTAGTTCGCAGTGCACTTGCTGATCGCCTATCAACAATCGTGCAAAATATAGCTCTCACCCTGACTGCTTTTCTGATATCATTCAAACTATGTTGGCGTATTGCAGCTGTTGTGATCTCTACTTTTCCTCTGCTCATTGGAGCTTCCATAGCTGAGGTACAGATTCTACTTACCTGGAAAATTGTTTCATTTTTGTAAGCTTCATAGATTGAAATGAGTGTTATTCACATTGTGCCAACCAAACAGCAACTCTTTCTTAGAGGATTTGGAGGGGACTACAGCAGCAGCTATTATCGCGCAACTTCTGTTGCCTGTGAGGCCATCGCTAATATACGTACTGTTGCTGCGTTTGGTGCTGAGGAGCGGATATCAGTCCAGTTCGCTTCTGAGCTAGAGCGGCCAAACAAGAACGCTGTGCTGCGTGGCCACATTTCAGGGTTTGGTTATGGATTGTCACAACTATTTGCATTTGGTTCGTATGCACTTGCACTGTGGTATGCGTCCATTCTGATCAAGCAGAACACCTCAGATTTCGGAGACATCATCAAGTCGTTTATGGTTTTGATCATCACAGCATTGTCTGTGGCAGAAACACTGGCTTTGGCTCCAGATATCGTGAAGGGATCTCAGGCACTGAGATCGGTGTTTGATATTCTCAAGAGGGAAACAGCAATAGACCCCGACAATCCGAAAGCAAAGACGGTGACTGATATCAAAGGAGATGTAGAATTCAGGAATGTGTGTTTTCAGTACCCTACAAGGCCTGATATCACCATATTTGATGGCTTGAACATTGAGGTATTGAAAGGGAAGAGTCTGGCAGTGGTCGGTCCGAGTGGTTCAGGAAAGAGTACTGTGATTAGTCTCCTGATGAGATTCTATGATCCCACATCAGGTGCAGTATTGATAGATGGGGTTGATATCAAGAGCTTAAACTTGAAGGCATTGAGGTTGAATATGGGGTTGGTGCAGCAAGAGCCTGTTTTGTTCTCCACCACCATTTATGAGAACATCAAGTATGGGAACGAGAAGGCGTCTGAGATAGAAATAATGAAGGCTGCGAGAGCGGCTAATGCTCATGGTTTCATCAGTAGAATGGCTCAAGGTTACCAAACTCAGGTTGGGGAAAAGGGGGTGCAACTATCAGGGGGGCAGAAACAAAGGGTGGCTATTGCCAGGGCGATTCTCAGGAACCCCGCAATCCTGCTTCTTGATGAAGCAACCAGTGCTTTGGACACTGCATCTGAGGTGCAGGTTCAAGAAGCCATTGCAAAGGTAATGGAGGGAAGAACAACGGTCTTGATAGCACATAGGTTGTCGACAATACAGGATGCTGACACCATAGCCGTGCTGCAACATGGCAGAGTGGTTGAAAAGGGAAGCCATGAGCAGCTAATTGCCAGACCTGGAAGCATGTATTCCCAGTTGGTTAAACTGCAACAGGATAGAGGTGCACCAGCGAGTGATTGAACGACAAAGATTGCAAATTAAACTGTAAGATTAATACTAGCGAAACATTATGATGCTTAAATAATTCCACTTTGTAATGGATACGATTTCTTTATCGGCTTTTCTTACATCATACACACACTTTGTAGTTGTATACACTTAACACCTATTGTTTTGAGCCGATACTTAACGTTTATGCCGGTCATTTGTCAATTAGGATCACTACTGATAAAGTTTGTCTCCTTGTGATCTTTTACCGACTAAAATCACAAAATAGGTTTCATTCAAAATGCACTTTGAATAACAGTTGCAAACTTTCCCTTGAACCAAAGCTAGTAAATAGTTTCCAATGATTGAACTTTGGCTATCAACAGTATAACAACTTACACGACGTTCTGAAATTTAATAAACATCAATACCCATTGCTCATTTGTTTAAAATTAACAACTTGAGAATTCGGGATACAAATGCTCTCATATTCTTCTTATGGGACAATACACACAATTTTTACTAAAAGCAAATGAAATTCTAGGAAAAGAAAATCTCATTTTGTTCTGTCCTTGGAGTATATGATTGATTTTACAAAAGCAAAAGAAATTTGCTCAAAAAATTTATTGTTTTTTACACAAATTTTGTACGCTAAGAGCCATCAATGGATGTTGACACTGACTCCATCAAACAATGCTCCTATGCAAAGAGGTAACCGTAGGCCATTGCATTTGGGAAATACCAGTAGTATCAACTATCATACCTTGATTGGATCATATTTGTCACCCATTGCCCCACCTTTTTGTTTTTGAAATTGAATATATCGCAACGTGCTGGCAAAGAAAGCATCTGAATCTGGATCAGCTGTTGTGCTGTCACTCTGCATCTCTGTTTTAATTAACTCAATAAGGCCTTGAATTGCAGCGGTGGTTATTTGAGGATTTCCTTTCTCAAAAAAATAGAGGTACCTGGAAAATGTAGAGAGCACATTTAGAGTATGAAAAACACTATATAAAGCATAACTCTGGGAATTCAGAATTTAAATGCAGTTTGCAGCAATAATAGTCTACTAACTTGTTAAGTATTTCAACAAATAGTGTGACGGGTCCACTGCTACCCCTTGTAACATTTGCCATCTGCTGAGCAGCATTTGCAATTCTCAAAGAACGCTTTAAACACAGCAAAACCCTGCAATGACAAGGAGAATCTCAGATATTGTTGTTTCAAGTAACACTGACACAATTGGTGCAGTGAGGGGATCAGTTCATAACAAATGATCCTTTCACAGAAGTTAATGATAAACTATTCCCAAGTTTGTAACTGATAAGAGTAAATGAGAACCAATGTACTGTTCAGGCTTACCTTTCACCATCCTTGATACCATCTTGGTCATCAACCCAAAAGAGATGCGAACAAGCATAAACTGCTCTGCACTGATCAGGTTTCTTCAGAAGTTTGGCTGAATACTAAAACACATAACAGTATCAAGCATTAGAGAGAGAAGGGAGGGGGAGTGAAATCTTAGATTATATAGTTTTACTTACCCCAGTAGCTTTGTGAGTTAAGGTATCCCTGTTCTCAACACCAAATACATTCATCCTCTGAAGAGTTCCAATTATCAAGTGAATAGCAGTCACTTGTGCTTTAGAATCCTAATAATAGAAAAGGCAATCAGAAAAAAGTCACCAGATGACCCTCAAATATATTCATCCATAATGCATTCATCTGAAAAATTACCGCAACTTCTTCCTCATATAGTACAAATGCTTGTGTGAAAAAGTCATAAGAGACGGGTTCAAGATCACAGTCATTGGCAGCCTGAAGATTGAGATAAATAATCAAATAATAAATTTAGTATTTCACAAAATTTGTAGTGTCAGCATGCTGCATTATATGAAAATGTTTCTATATGACAAAAAAGCTAAGATGCATTATTAATGAAAAATACATATAATGACAAAATACTGAAGTGGGTCAGTGGGTGATGTAGTGCCATCTTCACCATAATTATACCTGTGCAGTTCATTGAGAACAAAAAGAAAATTTATAGAGTAATTTATTTATCAGGGCTACCAAAGAAAAAATGGATGGGTTGATATCATCATAGATCTGTAAATATTGTTTTATCACACAGTTAATTCCTTAAATTCTTCACATGTTTGTACAAATGTTGAATACTATAGCTTGTCTGCTGATTCTATGGTCTGGCCCCATGTGGAATGTGGGAACATAAAACAGTTTAACTTGAATTCATCTCTTAAGTTTGTGACAAAATTCCTAGATGGCTGTTTGATGCAAATATAGCAAAATATTTAGTAAATAGAGTACCTCTGCACATTGCAAGTACAACCTCAATGCCATTTCTGGTGATGGAACTGCTGAGAGAACCTCAATAGTCTGGATGAAAAACGAATTAAACAAACCATTATTTTCAAAAGAAAGATAGAAAAGAGCAAAGGATGGAAATTGAAACTGCAAGCCTCTTCCAACCATTTTGTCTTAAAGTCAGTTAAATTTGCTCAGAGATGGATGCACAAGAAAAAAGGTTGGAAGAAGCAAAGCTATAGCAGCATGTAGTCATTCCAGCAAAAAGCAAGAAAGTTTGCTACACTGCAGCAATTAAGTGGATTGTTTACACTTTACACACATAATGAAAGATTATATAAAGAATAAGCAAATGAGCAAATAAAGATCACAGACTAATGTGCCATAGAGAGTATCACACTCCAGGACCATGATTGACAAAACTATGTTACTTGCAAGTGCGTTTAAGTTGAGCAATGTTGCACAACAATCATGAGCTTTCCAAGTAATGTTGCCACATTTGAGTTATATTACCTGACTCAACAACTGAAAAATGTTCTTGGGTGTGGCAGGAACCTTTTCTCCAGCAACATCTCCATCCTGACCTTGCAATCTTCTAATCAACTATATGTCAAAATACAATCCTTTAAACTGAGTTCTACTCAAAGTGACCCCTCTGCTCCCCCAGATACAATAAAAAGAATGATAGCAATGATCAAATCAAAGAGGCTATATGTGAAGCTGTTTCCAAAATACTATAAACGTAATTGTCCTCAGTAATGTTAACAATGCAGCAAAACTCCAAAATATTTCAGTAATATTTTAGTAGGAAACATCTAGTAGGATGTGGCCATGTGGGGCATTATGTTGAATGAGATTGCTCTTTACAGCTGAAAGTAAGTACTACTCCTAACAAGAACTAAGCTTGTTTCTATCTTTTCCTGGAGAAAAGAATAGAACAGACCTTCAGAGAGAAAAGAACATGGAACTAACCTTCAGAGCAGAAAAAACTAATGGAGGAACTGTAAAGGGTAGGCGCATTGGACCTCCAGCCAAAATATGCTTTCTCACTGTATATATTATCTGACAATATACAACAAATGAATAAACAAACAAAAAGCAGCAGGATTGATTAAAGAGATGCAGAACATTATGGATTTGACAAATAAATAGCATAACAAAAAACCAATAGAAATAGTCAAACAGATTATAAAGTACCAAGAGCAGTATCCTCAATGGAAAGGAGACACATAATCTTACTACAATAGTTTCGTAACTAGAAGTTAGAATTCAAAGTGCACATCTTGTAGACATTTTCCACATACATCATGAAAGCACATTTAAGACTAAAGTATGCATTACAAATGAATGCATTAGGTGAATTTTGGTTTGCTTTTCATGCTTTTGAAACCAATCTCCGCACCATGACCATCATTCCCACTGCAGAAATAGAACAACTTTTTAGAAAAATAATAATAATAATAATTACCTTTAGCATCTCTTCTGAATCATCATTATACAGCATGTGTATTAGTCTAGCAACAGAATTTTGTTCCTCCTTGAAATCTTCCTCATCAAGCTATCGGTCAACACAGTGCCAACATAAAATCAAGAAGTCATTTATTCAGAGCAACTAATCAGAACATTAACATTACAAATTGGTGTGGGACAGTGGGAAGGCATAAACGAACTGAGACTGATTTGAGAAAAGTGCTATAAATAGCATTGACAGGAAAACCAAGGAATTCAATTAGAAGAAATAATTAATGTGCACCTCATCTGTAGTACTTTCATCCAAATCTTTGATGAGCCCCTTTATCAATTCAAACAAAACCTCAACCTGAAAAAGGAAGAAAAATCCAGCTGCTGTGACATTGGTCAAAAGCAACTTTAAAAAAAAAAAAAAAAAAAAAGTAAATCAGTGACAGTACCTTGTCAGCAGTAGACACACAGGTATCCCTTTTCATAATGTTTTCAATTATAATTTTTGCCATAATTTTATTTGTTCCAGCATCAAGGTGATCCATAACTCGTGGATAGTTAGAGAGTGTTAGAGCTGTGACAATATCACTATACTTCTCTAGTGGAGCACTGAGGAGAGCAACAATTTGTTTTGTTGCTTTACTATCTTCAAGCTTTGGGTTGCCAGAGAGTTTCTTAACACAAGCTCCCTGCCAAAAATTAGAAGCACAGAAAAAATGAGAAAAATCAGCATATCGAATGACAGGAACGAAAAATGTTTTGAATGGATTCATACACATTTAGAGGAATTTCTTTATGGATAGAATAGATTCCTTATGACAATAATGTCTTTGTACCATCATTTGGCCAAACCAGTTTTTATTTTTACTTTTTGGTGAATTCTTCCTTACTAGAATAAAATATATAATAAAATAACAAAGAGAATGAAACTTACCAGTACTTGATCCACATAATCAAGCCGATCAGGATGTACACGAAGTGTAAAAGTCAGAAGGGAGACATACAACGAAACAGCTCCAACAATAGGCATATCAACTTGTGCTTCTATTACCTGCCATTAACATTATGTAATTCACCTTGCATAGCACCATGTGTCCATGTGTGTGAGTCAGTGAGTGTGTGTATATAAATTCAACAAATCAAGATCTGGTTTACCTTCGAAATGGCACTGCTTAACTTGGCAAATGCTTCTACTTGAAGGAAGTCTGGTAAGATCTAACAAGTCCAGTATATAGAAAGAGAAGAAAAAAAATTACAAATGATTAATGAGTAAAACCTCGTAGCAGGAACCATGAGAGAAAACACTCACTTCTGGACTTGAAGCAGCATAGTTTGACAATCTATCCATCAAGCGTGATAAAACGGTCTTGATGTCAACAGTAGGCTATATAGTAAAAGAGATATGGCATTATAAGTCTTATTGTGGGAAAGTGGTTACTAACTACATTAAATATATAGAACAGTTCAGATATAAATGATAATATGCTACATACTTGAAGCTGGGGGCAAGCACCCAATAGTATTTCAAGAGTCTGCAAATGGTACTCGTCGGGAAAGACCTGAATTATGCAGTCCATCAAATAATATTGTGCAAGCTCATCTTTACAGTTGACAACCTGTGAGAAGCATTTAAATGGCATCTTATACATGACAAAATTGCATATTATGGTTTTCTATCACACAGAAAATTTGAATTGCATAATCATACCTGCTCAAGTACTCGAGGAAGCACAGTCTCTTTGTATATTTCAAGGTCAACACCCTCTATCTGACTAAGGACATGCAAATTCTTCCCAACCTAAAATATGATTCGAACAGCTGAATCTCTTTACAGAAATCAAACGAGCGGGATCAAATCAGAAAATTTCAATTGCATTGGGTCACAGATATTACGAGATCACGAAGCTCGCTCCTTTCCTTTTCCAGCTTCTCTTCAATCCTGGCAGGTCCCTGCAGACCAGAAAGCCCGAAAGAGGGTCTGAACTCAGGATCACCTAAGCAAATGAATGTATCACAAGCACTATAACACCTGCATGGCCAAAACATGCTTTCATGATTCATTTTTATCTTCCTAGCATGCAATTATGCAGATGCCATGCGTGTCAAATGTGAAATCAGCTAAGAGTTTGACAAGATCTCCACTACCTGGTGTTGCATTCTAACCCATAGCTTATTCATTTCTGTGAAGTTTTGCAACACAAAATCTACAGCATCCATGACAGTATCAGCTTCTCTGTGTGAAGAACAGTGAAGTAAACAAATAAAATTCTCTCTCTAGGGCATTATAATGAATTGGAAAGCAAGAATGAGACACTAGAATAAATCTGTCAGAGTTGATCAATGTAGAGGAAATTCAAATACAGCCAAGTTATGGCAACATAGAAAAATAAGACAGGCAGATGCTTTACCCTTCATACTCAGAACCAATATCTGGCAATTTATCTCTGCTAATTTGAGCAAGATAGCTCCTCAAGAAAAGTCCACGTATAGGATGTTGAACAGAACGACACATTTCAACTAGGTCTTTGAGTATATCCTTTGCAGGAGCCTCCTTTGATTTGATGTAAACTGAACCAACAGTACATAGGAGGTACCTGATATAATGCAGTGTATAACTAACTTCATATGCTCCAGCAAATTACATGAAATCAGATTCCTAAAGTAGCATGTCATCTCCAAACAAAAGAAAAACTTCAATTAAGCAGGGGTAAGAAAAATCTATAGAAATAACAATGAAGTTGACACATCCAGCAAAGTTTGCTTGTCAAATGGATTTTTATATTTTGCTGCATTAAGATAAGGCAATGATTCCTACATTTTGTTCTCCCATAACCCCCATTGCAATTTCCTAGCACTTAAGGTACAAGGTAAAGAACAAATTACATAACATGAAATACAGCACAAGATGCATAATAATATCTTTCCCATCTAATGCTATTTCAAGTCTTATATGTTCAGATAAATAGTAAATGATTACAAAACACTTAGCTCAGTCTAGTTTGTTAAAAATTTCATAATGGATATTAAGACATAAGATAGGGGGAATGCGAAAAAAGGTACTGAACACTTGATGAGACTTACAGTCTAGGTAAAACGTTGCCAGCATGTTGGACAAGTTCATACAGGTCAACAACTGGACAACCATGGCGATCCTCGTCCCTAAAGAACAGCTCCAGCTTCCTCAATTCATCAAATGCTCGCATGTCTACCAATAGCATATAAAAAACCACAAAATATATAATTCCAAAACACAAAACGAAAACAAAACACAATGAAAAAGCTGAAGAATGGATTTTACAGAGCTCGTAGTATTTATGCGGCGAAAGCCTCGAAGTTCGCAGCTCAGACAACAAATGAGCTGAGAACTTAAGAGCTTCTCTGAGATTATTGGAGTCCTGAAATGGAGTGAACCGGAATTGGTGTTAGTTAGAGCAGTTAGGGTTTTCCAATTGATGATAAACTGAAATTATAATTGATACCATAGCTTGATGCAAATAGAATGCGTTGTGCTGAATGCCTGCGATGCCTTCCGCCAGCCATTTCTCTTCGTCTTCGATTCCGTCGGCTATCATTCTCTCGGCCTGTCAGTCCCTCCGGTCTCAAGTCTCAACTTCTGCGATTCAGTTTCAACTGGTGACACCTCATCAAGCCGTGAGTTGTGAACTGTTAACTCATGGGGAACCTACCGGTTCATGAACTTTTTTTTTTTTTTTTTTTTTTTGAAAACTACCGGTTCATGAACTGTTAACCAATAATGAGTGCTTATATTATTTTAATAATTTAAATAAACAATTAAAATATATAATCGTACAAGATGTACTCCACACAAATTTATTTATTTATTTTAAATCGTGAATCTAAAGTTTTATGCATTGTCGGGTTTCCCTTTTATTTAATTCAATTTGTTGCCTTGGAGTGACATTATAGACTTGCAAATTATCTATATATTCATATGTTATACTAATAAGAAATGCTCTTATAATTAAAGCAAGTTTATAACTTTTAAAATATTTACATTTCATATGTTATCAAGTAATAGTTGATATGTCAATTTGTAGCTCATATAGAAGACAAATAAGTGAAATCATTTAAAAAAAATGAACTAGTTGACTGATGAAGGACGAGTTATAAAAAAATAAAAATAATTATGTAATAATTGAATACAAATAAAAAAAATTAATACAATAATGGTACATAAAAATAATGGATCTTATACATACAGTTACGTACATAGAGGACTCTAACATTATGTACTCGTTATTGATTACATAACAAAATATACAGAGTCGCAGTAAGTAGAAATAACAGTAGGTTTTAGTAATAGTAAGCATCCGCTATTTTGAACCATAAAAATATGAGATATGTTGGACTTGTTACAAGTTCGTATATATGTAGAACATAGTATCCACGATGATACATAGAATAATTAAAAAACTGGTTTTAGTACATAGTATCATATTATGTACTATTAAAATCTATTTAGATATTACACAAATGCCATAGTGTTTTAAATGGCATTGTGACTAATTGATATGACAATTTTTTTTTTTTGAAAGGTAAACAAAGACTTCATTAATTAAAATCCAAGCTCAAAACGTGAGCAATGGAAGGAAAATGATCGAAAAACAATCCGTACAGTCAGACAAAAACAAGGCTTCCCTTGCAAGCATGTGAGCAACCTTGTTCGCAGACCGTTTAACAAACAGAAAGCTAACGTTAACAAAACTCATAGCTATTTTTCTAATGTCATGTAAGATAAGATCAAATGAAGAGACAACATTATGTGAATGGTTAATTCCATTAATGACAGTGAGGCAGTCGCTTTCCAATATTGTCCATCCGCTGTGCTTTAATCCATTTCAAGGCTTTGCGAACTCCAATTGCTTCGGCTTCATGAGGTTTAAAAGCTCCACGCCAAGGAAGACGCCTAACTGATAGGAACCTGCCAGTTGAGTCCCGAATGATGAAGCCAAAACCCATCTTATTGCCATTCTGATCAATTGCAGCATCAATGTTAATCTTAAGCGAGGTTTCGACCAGATAACATAATCAACAGGAGCCCTGCCAGTATTATTAACAGTTGAATTAACAGATAGCCATTCAGAAAGACAATTCATCGCATATTGACAAACATGAGGCTAATAAGATAGTTTGGTTTCATATTTTTTCATTCCTCGCATCCCATATTTTCCAACAAATAGCAATAAGCACATAGATCTCATTATCAGATTTAGACGAGAAAATACGTTCAAGCCATTGGAATAGGGAGCTGCAATTATGATAATCAATGCCACTCAAGATTTCCCAACACTCTATGGCGAGTGGGCACCTTACAAAGAGATGAAAGGTTGTTTCTTCTTCACAATTACACAACTGACAATAGTCTGTCAGCACAACATTACGATATCTCGAGTAGGGTATCCAGTCGGACAGGGCGAGTAGACCGTTCGATCGAGACCACTGGCCAGGCGACGATGATGATGTCAATGGAGATATCTATTGATATTATGAATTTGAGTATGTGAACTATGAACAACTTATGATGATTTATCTAAATGTAGCTTTTTGTTAAATAGAGTCATAATGTGAACTTTATCAAAAATATACAATTAAGTAGCGATTGCCAACTTTATCATAAAATATGAATATGCAAAATTTTCATAACCCACCTAATGTGTCAAAATTGTGAATATTAAGTAATGTAATTTTGTATATTGATAGCTAAATATATAAATATATAATTCTAAAATTAAGAATATAGAGTTTTAAATTTGTGACACATGTTTTCAAAATAAAATAAAATAAAAAATTTGTGACACATGGACTGGGTTCACCTTACAAAGTGAACCCGGGTCCTAGCATAACTTGCCATGTGTCAATAGTTGGGCTTCAGATGCCCAGAACTCCGGAGCAAATTCGGCCCAAATTCTCTGATCACGTGGCAAGTCATAAAACCCTCTCAAAACCCCCAAACGAGTAGCTACGAAGCTGCCAGCGTCTCAAAATTCTAGACGTTCAACTGACTCAGATCTCCGGAAATGAGGAGGCTAAGTGGATTCGCCGCCATATTCCAAGCCGCCAAGGGCCTTGGCGCCGTTCCGGCGAGAACCGCCGAGTACCGGATGGTCCAGTCGGCTCTGTACAGCACCGGCAACAATTCCTCCGTCATGTCACATGTGTTATCATACACTAAGCACGAGGATCAGTCCTCTCGAGCCGCTGCTCGCGTCGTCTCCGGTACAATGCTTTTCTCCGTTGCCGCTTCCACGTTGGCCGAAGAAGCTCACGCCAAAGAGCCGATCCCGCCCAAATTCCGCCCCAACGATGTTGTTCTTTATCAGTATGAAGCTTGTCCTTTCTGTAACAAGGTTAAAGGTATTCATTTACTCGTAATTTTAGTCTTCCCAGTTAGTTTACTCCAATTTCATTAGGCAAAATCCAGCTGTACTTCGAGTATCATTTTCTATGTTGTTCAATTAGGATATTATGCAAGTATCTATTGAAATCAGCATACTCGGAAACTAACTACTGAACCTGAATTGTAGGAAAAAAATTAATTTGATTAAAGGTGTTTATATGCTTACTCGATCTGCAACTCTAACGTTGCCTGTTGGTCTGCTTTTCTCAGCGTTCCTTGATTATTACGACATTCCATACAAAATTGTAGAGGTTAATCCAATTAGCAAAAACGAAATCAAGTGGTCAGATTACAGGAAAGTGCCTATCCTGATGGTTGACGGTGAACAGATGGTGGATTCATCAGGTATTTTTTTTAATCAATATAGTACCATACTACCATATTACCTTACCTTAAAAAGTTCTCCTTTTCCTGAGTGAATTGGTTTATGGCTTTTAAATAACCAGGAACATATTTGTAGGATCTAGCCTATTGTTTGGTTAACTTTCCAAGCTTGCTGTTCTTATTGGATGCAGATATAATTGATAAATTGTTCCAAAAGGTTTGCCCACAGGTTGCTGCTAAATCTACTTCAGACAATGATGAAGAGAATAAGTGGCGCAAGTAAGCACATATTTTCCTCATTTCAGATAATGAAAAATGGTTTCACAAGTCCTTGTTCAACATTCTTAGCTGACTATATTGAAATTTCAAAGTCTATTTGTGATACCTGTTTAGGAAGTAGTACAATGAAATAATGGATGTTTTCATAAACTTAGGTGGGTGGATAATCACTTGGTGCACATCTTATCTCCTAATATATATAGAAGTGCTTCTGAAGCTTTGGAATCATTTGACTACATTACCACTCAAGGTAAGATTAATATTACTCTTTGCTGTGTATATGACATAAAGAGACCCCTTGTAAAAATTTCAGAAGGAAGGTCTTGATGAGAATTCTCCCAGCTCTAGGATTAAAATATGATTTTGATTATAACTTCTCTGTTGCCATCTGTTTTACTCCTCTGCAACTCATTAATACTTTAGTGAGAATTTTTGGAATTGATTTCATAAGTTGGTGCTTACTGTGAAATATAAGTACACTAAAATGCAGATGTATGGGTATGGGTGACTATTTGCTATGTGTTCTGTTAAGCTAGGTTTAGTAAACAACATATCATGTAACTGATAGACATGCTTTTCTTTTTAATCATTTATTCATTTTCCCATCTGAATAAATTCTCAATATTGACTGCTAGTCTGTATAGATGCTCCTATTTTGCTGTCTTTGGCTCTTTTAAAAGCTATATTTTCATGGGAAGCTTTTGGTGTTCTAAGATTTCACTTCAAGATCTATATAGTATGTCCCCCTTAGATGAGTGGTATGATGACTCAGTTTTCTTTCTATCCAAGCATCTTAACTTGTGCTTGCTTTTGTGTGAAGGTAATTTCAGCTTCTATGAGAGAACAGTTGCAAAGTATGCAGGAGCTACAGCCATGTATTTTGTATCCAAGAAATTGAAGAAAAAATATAACATCACTGATGAGCGTGCAGCATTATATGAAGCGGCAGAAACATGGGTTGATGCTTTGAATGGCCGAGACTTTCTAGGTAACTTAATTCCTTTTTCCTATATGCTTGCATCGTCTGTTTTCGTTGATGCTTAGTTTCTTGCAATACTGTGTACTCTGATTACCAGGTGGATCTAAACCAAATTTAGCTGATCTTGCTGTGTTTGGCGTCTTGAGACCTATCCGCAACCTGAAATCTGGTAAAGACATGGTGGAGAACACACGCATTGGTGATTGGTACTCTAGAATGGAAGGTGCTGTTGGCCAACCTTCAAAAGTTCAGGCATAACTGAACTTACCTCTACCCCTATCTGATGCACAAAAGAGGTGTATTAACAACATTTTTTCTAAAATGCCCAAATTACACTTTGGGTGTCTCCCCTGCATATTGTTTTGTCCACTCTTTCCAGAAGATGGTTTACTAAAGATTCTTTCATGCGATACATGGAAACCATTGTATGCTTATTTTGCTATTGTAGTATTGTTGAATTGGATTTTGTACTCTTTTTAAGCGCAGTCTTAATAAGATATTTTACTATGGTGGGTATTGGTCTGGCTGTTATGTGTACAAGGGACAATGCCTCGTCACCTTTTATTACAATTGCTATTTGCTCCGAACTTTCCGTTTGGCACCTGAAATTCCTATGCTATGGGTAGTGGGTGCTTAAATTAAAACTTATACTTTTGGACCCATGATTTCATTCGGCCATTGCCTAATCCCAAAGCTGTAAAAATTGAGGAACTACTTAGATTGTTAATTTGATAATTACAAAGTTATAAGTTGGACTTGTAATTTAATTTTTGTGTTTTTTGTCGGTTAGGGTAAGAAAGTGTGATTTACTCCATCCATCCATAGTTAAAAGGTAAAGATTGATGTGAAATGAAATGTCAAGAAAAATGTCACTCTCAGAGATGGCCGTTTTCGCATTCAAGTCTAACCAGTCTCCTCCTACATGCAAGTGCTGTCACAAGATCTCCATCTGCTCGCATCTCTCTCTTTACCAAAAACTCTTTTTCCTTTTGGGATCTTTTGGACTCTAGCTTTAAAGAGGGGTAGAGAATCCCAACAACAAGAACAAAGCTACTACCCTATAAAATCTCACAATTTTTATTTTTACTGTTGGACCAACCATATTGACCAATTTATTACTGTTCCGAACAAGACGACCCATGGCATTTTTTTTAAAAAAATATAGTTGTGCAATAATTCAAACCAATTCAATATAACATTATCTTTTTTTTTTTATTCGTAACTAATTCTAGTGTAACATTTTATTGACTAGTTCATATTGTTTTAGTCGTGGATAAGCGAGCTGATAACCAGATAGATGGTGGGTAAAAAAAAGTTTGTTGAAGATAATTGAAAAGAATAAATAACAATAAACAAATGGTTGAGTTGCCATCAGTTATTTGTTTCCTTCCACTGAATCCTTTCACTTTCAGATCACTCCGTTTCGGCTAAACCGCAAACCGAAGCTACAAATAAGCCAAAACCTCTGCCCCGCATTTAAGGCCTCAGAGTGTTCATGACTCATCCACCCCACCACCCACCCACGCTTTCTCCCTTCTTTCTTCCTTTCTTTCTTTCTTTCTTTCTCATCATATCATATATACACACACAACAATACAATATGCAACAACAAGAGCATGAACCTCCTTGCTTTTAACGTACCCGTTTCTTGTTTCTATTTATCTTCTCTTTTCAACCTCTCTGAATCATAATCTTCACAGAGCCAAAAATAGGGTCTGATTGTGCTTTCTTTCTGTATTCATGGCTGTTCAAACTTGGTTGTGTTCTCAAGATCCTCTCATGGCTTCTTCCGCCGTGCCTTTCTGTGGCTCCCAGGATTGGGCTTTGGGTTCTGCTCTGGGGATCGGTGATGGATTTTCTTCCCAAGGTCTTCTGCAACACATACCCGAGCCTCCTCACACTCTCAAGAGATCTCCTCATTCTTTCACTTCTGAACTTGAGAAACAGAGGCTGGAAATGGATAGGTTTCTTCAATTAGAGGTAAATTTTTTAATGAATTGATTGGACTTGTTTGTGGGTCCTGGTTGGTTTTTCATTATCCTGCATATTTGTGTGTGTGTTCATATACATTTGCATAATTGCATGCATGTTTTTATCATTTATGACTCAAAGGATTTTGTTTTCTTTGTGTTTTGGGGATGTGGAACAGAATCAGAAATTGAGGAAAATGGTGATGGAAGAGCAGAGCAGGCAGCAAAGCATTCTGCTGCAGGGTTATGAATCAAGAATGAGTGGGTTACTGAGGCAAAGAGATGCAGATTTGGCAATTGCCAGGAACAAAACCAGGGAGCTTCAAGATTTGTTGATAGGGGCAGAGCTGGAAGCGAAGCTATGGGAGAAAAAGGCCATGGAGAATGAGGCCATTGTCTCAGAACTAAGCAACAGGCTGAGCCAAGTCAGGGAAAGAGATGCTGCTTTGTTCAGTAACAGTGCCCCCCAAGATGCAGAGTCATTCTGTGGCTCCACATCAGCAGGAGGACTTAACAGTTTGGCTTGTAAGATGTGTCAATCAAGAAGCCTGATGAGTGTTGTGTTTCTTCCTTGTAGACACCTATGTTGTTGCAAGTCCTGTGATGCTTTTCTTGAGCTTTGTCCTGTCTGTGCAGCTCTGAAGGAGGACAGCATAGAGGTCATCTTAGGCTAGCCTAAAATCCATTGCTTTTTTAGCAGTAGTCCTAGTGGCATTGTAGGGTAGTAGTATTGAAGATCAAGTAAGATAATGATGATGACAGTGATATGGGAAAACAAGTTTTCTTGGGAAGTGGACCTTTTTTTTTTAGTTGGGAAGGGGGGGGGGGGGGGGGGGTTTGTTTCCTGCTGCTGATGATTCTGTGTTTTGGGTCTGTGTTGTCAGACATTTTTGAGCACCTGTAACATTCACCACCTTAATCAAATCAGCTGAAAATGGATGTGAATTGTGAAGTGCAATGTATGTATTTAGCACTCTAGTTAATACTTGTAGCAGACTAGCACTGCAAGAATCTTTCTCTGTGTTCTTGCTTTATTAAAGCCTACCTTCAATAAAAGCAAAGCATTAACACCAGGGTAAGTCATCCTTAGCTTGATTTGGATTGTGGATAATATTTTTAAAACATACTAGTATTTTTCTCGTGCGTTGTATATGCGTTTCTTGCGATTTTTTGCTAAACTTATTACTTTTTTTTTTTTGGAAACGCTAAACTTATTACTTAAACACATATGATATAACTTATATGACTGTATCATATATTTCACTTTGTATCATATATTATGTAATGCCTAGCGAGATTTGACTATTTATGATTGTTTAAATTCAATCCATTCTTTGCAAATCGATTCAAAAACCCTCTCCAAGGTGCATTTAATGCTTCTTACATAGGGAAAAGGGGAAGAACGCATGTCGAGCATTTAGCATGCCAGCCACGTGTGACATTGGGATTCAACGGTGGTTGTTATCATCCTACAATGTGTCAACCGATGAACCAAAAGTCTACTTGCTAGTGATGTGACAATAAATTCCTTCTAGTGGGGGAGTTGTAAGGTAAAGTTAAAAGGCTATTTTTGTTCGATCTAATCAAAGAAGCGACGTTCCTAGTCTCATGCAATTGGGCAACAAGGACACAAGGTAATTATGCTTGAGCTAAGGTGTATAACACAAGAGAAACATTTCTTGACCACATTGTTATCGGGAAGCTCATGTATATGGGTTGGATTAGTTCGGGATCGATCTAAGTACTATACGGTTCCCTATGCGATTATTGAGGGTATTCTTAGAGGTTGATAGTATATATAATAAGGGCTTTCACAAGTCACACAAATAGTACGTTGATTGAATTAGCTCATTCTGTCACATAATAAGAGTTTTCACGAGCACACAAAAATAGAGTTAAATTAGCTCATTTTGTAACATAATAAGAACTTTAACAAATCATGATATGCTTTCTGTTACGTAATAATAACTTTCGCTTATCACAATACAACAAATTAAAGTTTCTTGACCCACCCATTGATCTTATAATACTATCTAAGAATCAGACTAGGCAAACTAAGATTTCAAAATTTCATTTTAAAACCCTAAAATTTAAAAAACAAGCCTAACCCAAATAAAAACAGGTCAATATAAATCCTCCTCAAAATTTCCCAACCCTAAACACTTCTCTCTGACTTGTCAGTCCATACATCCACAGCTCTTCCACTCCGATCCCATCAATTCATCATCCATTCGCACTGCTCAACTCAAATCTCAGCTTTGTCCATAGTTGACAATGGGTTGAGGGTTCTAAGCTTGTAGTGTAAAGCTCATGTTTTTATTTGTTGAATCGTTTTCTTAGACCTGCAGTGTAAAAGATGACCTGATTTGATACTGGGTATTATTTATGTAGCTGCAGAAGCAGGAGGTTGCATTGAGATTGAAATGGCAACTTTATCTTTAGCAGAACTGTACTGGAAACTGACAGGAAATAGGAAAATATGTGAAAATTAAAGAAAGCAGGGTTAAATTTTGAGTTATTAAAGGGCAAACTGCATGCTGCACCATATGAAGCTGCAGTACGTGCAGTACCGGGATAATTATCATCTCACTGAAGAAGACAGACTTTTTTTTTCACACTTTTTACCTTGGTCAACACAACAATGCTGCCAAAGTGGCCATGTAAACAAGAAAATAATGTTTATTACACACTTGTTAAACCAGAAAGGTTCACAGAGGGTCTGTGGGGGAGATAATGGTGGAGATCTCTATTTTATTTCATCTTGACTGGCTGTTTTGCAGCGTACGATGCAGTAGTACTTCTTGGTCTGCCAAGATTTATATTTTGATGCTTTCTCAATGCCAAAGTAACTTTGGTTGCTGCCAAAGTGATAAAGAGATTATAACAAACAAACACTTTTTGGGAGGTACTTGTGGTGTGTGTGAGTAGAATACGACAACAGATCATCTTATTGGGATGGATGACTATTATGCATGAGCGTCGGCTAAAGTGTACTGTTAAGGCACTCCACCTAATATTTTTTGGGGAGTTTTTGTTGGATAGTTATCTGAGTGTGTCATGAAATAGATAAGTGTCTTATGTCTATCTAACTTTGGACTTTTCTGTCAAAGATTTTAGGGTCTAATGACACCTGGTTGCACCTCACATGGTAGGGGTAAGTTCGAGCCTTAGTGATAAAAAGTAATGGATCACGCTCTACCATGCAAAAACAATCTTCAGATTTTGTATCTGTAGTTGAGTTGACAATTTCTCTGTACCTATAACTATCATATTATATGTCAGCAATTATCAAATCATTTGTTTACATGTACATAAATTGTTAATTGTAAGTACAAAATGTGATAATTGAAAGTACAAAATTTTTATATTAGAGTTCACAATGTAATATGAACCTTAGTCTATGATATAACAATTGTTCTCGACAAATTATTTTGTGGACATCGGTCCAAAATACACAATTTACATACTAAATGTTCACAATTTATATACTGAATGCTCACAATTTACATACTAAATGTTCACAATTCAAATTTTGAACATTTAATATGTAAATTGTGAACATTCAATATGTAAATAAACGTGGATGAATCTTACAAAGTGGACCCGTGTTCATAGTATAACTATTGGATTTTCACATCACCAAAAAAAAAAAAAAAAAAAAACAATTTTGGCTGTATGGGTTAAACTTAGTACTTAGTAGACTTACAATCTGAAAATTGTTTGGTCCGATATCTGCTTTAGAAAGGTCTGTTAGCGAGTCCATAATGAATAAATTGGGCCTTGGATTGTTGGACAGTTGTGTTAAAATGGGCTAAACTCAAGTGGCGTTTAATGTCTAAAATACCCTCATCCACCACACACTCTCTCTCCAATCATTTCAATTTTGCTGAAGAATTCAGCTGTCTCATCATCGGCGACTCAACGGAGAATTCCGCTCTGTGCTCCGGCGCTGCGCTTCGTTTCCACGCCACGATGCATCACGGCGATTACACCTCCGTCTCCTACACTCAGTACCCCCAAAATCCCAATCCTATCCCTAACTCCACTCCCAATTTACTCGATCATCATCCTCCGCCACCGCCGCAGCCCTCCTATGCCTCCGCTCCGCCCTTCACTGCCGGCGGCGCCTTCACTCCCAATTCCGATTACTCTGCATATCCTTCTTCTTACGCTGCTTATCCTCAACATTCAGATCCTGTCCCAACTTCGCCTGCGCCTAATTTCCAGTCCTACAATCCGCCGGCGCCGCCGCTTCAACAACCTCAATCTTCCACTCCATTTCCGCGATTCGAAGCTCACGGAGCCTATCAACCTCCTACTCAGCCACAGTCCTTCTATCCGCCCTTCGATCAGCCCCCGAGTTACGCCCCTTCCTCCAATCATAGCCCTACGCCTAATAGTTCGTATTCTTCTATCTATCCGTCTCAATACAATCAACCTAGCTCTGAACACGACAATTCCTATGATAATAATATGAAATTCGATCAATCTAGAGGATATTTGGATGAAACTGCAGGTCGGTATGGGAGTTACGGGTCCGGTAGAGGCGACTTAGGACAAGATTATTATGGTAAACGACCAGAGAGAGACTATGGGAATGAAGGTTATGGTGATGGAGTGTATGCTTATCAGGGGAGTAAGGTTGAGCCATACGGTGCTCGAGGCACGGCTCCAAAGTCGTCAACTTGGTCTGGTTTCGACGATTTTGGTAGGCCAATTGGATATTCTTCAGAGAAGGACAGGTCATCAAGCTTGAGTACAAAGACTGTCCGAGCAGTCCCGAAAGCCGAGGCCCAGCAGGATGTGAAAAATGGAGTGCAGAAGTTCAGAGTTAAGCTACTGGCAGAAAGTGGTGGCCAGAGCACCCAAGATGTTCTTTGCCAGGTTCATTTCTTCACAAACACTTGCATTTCAGTTTTCAGTAATTGCACATTTGCACTTTAATTGTTTTTGCCTAGCCTGTAGTTGAATGAGCATTTTCTAAGCTCATGGCATGTACAGAGAGCTTTACTATTGGTTTGGTTGCCAACAGGCAGCTCTAAATGTTTGCTCCTTTTTGCTTAATTAGTTTATGTTGGGCGTGCTTTTAATAAAAAGAAATGACACAAGCTTCATGCTTTAGTGTAATTCGATTATGTTAGATGGATAAGCATGGAAATTGAATTGAATAGCACACTAATGGGCAATGCTTTATCCATTTGTATAAGGGCAATGTAAAGGCACACACTCCACCTTTCACGTTGTGCCTTGTTTTGGCAAGAAGCATTTTAACTTGGGATTGTAATGTGTGACATCATACAGATTGGATTGGATGGAATTCGGATGCTAGACCCGAGCACCAGTCGGACATTGAGAATATACCCTCTTGATACAATTACAAGATGTGAAGTAAGTTCAGCATCCCATTTTTTATTCTATTGTGAAATAAAAAGGAGGGTCGTGTTATTACCTCATTAACTGCATGGTAGTTGGTAGTTGGTACTTTGCTGGCTCCAATTTTACTCTGATAAGTCACTGAAGTGGTTGCCTTGTATCCTGACTAGGTATTTGATTCATCTACCTTGGCCTTTTGGTCAAAAAGCACCGTAGACATAGAACCGAGGCGTATCAGGCTGAAGTCAAGTAGTTATACCACAAACACCCTCTTAGACACTGTTACAGCTGCTACTATACAGGTACAAAGAAGTTGTACAAAATTTTTATTATTTATTTATTATGGGCTTACATATGTTACTCCTTGTCTTGATGCTTCTCATTTATTTTCTGTAAACTGGATCATGATGAATTGATCCACTCAAATATTTGCAAAGTTCAAGATATTTTGGGTGCAATGCATGACATCTTATATAGAGCTTATGCTGAGTACTTGCATTTCTTTTGTACTGCACAACTGCATATGTGAACCTTCTTATCCTGAATTCTTGTTCTCATTTTTTTTTTTTTGCTTTTATATTTTTTGGTAATGCAGTTTAAGGAGATGGGTGGAAGAAGTAGGGCACCTGAATCTCATAAGATGGCTGAACAGCCAGCTGAAAAGAAAAAAGGTTTTGCCGATTGGCTTACTGCAATGAAGCCTGTCAATGAGGAGAAAGATCATTGGGTAACTAGATCATCTATTGTTTCTTTTACATATGCCTCATTATTCACATGATGTGTAGACTAGAGGAGCAGAAGTGTAGTGGACATTCTAGTCCATTTCCAACCATTTTGTGCAAACTATGATAACAAATATCTAGTGAGAGGCAAACTAATTTGTGTTTCCTTCAATTTTCTCCCTCTTCAGTTCTCTTCAAGTTTTTAATCAAAGCATGTTATTCTATTGTGGATGCCTCTTGTTCACTTTTTCCACCAACATTTACAGGTTCCTGATGAAGCAGTAACCAAGTGCACAGGTTGTGGGGCAGACTTTAGTGCTTTCAATCGAAAGGTATGTATCATCCTTATGTTTCATGATTAACTTCCCTAAATATGTCCTTCATTAGCCTTCTAAATTCCCCCCTTTACCAACACCATCTCCTTCCAAGGCCCCTTAGAGGCTGGGAAGTGTCTCTAGAATTAAATATGAATGTTCTTTGGCTTATACTTTCAGCATCACTGCCGTAATTGTGGAGATATTTTCTGTGACAAGTGCACTCAAGGAAGAGTTGCATTGACAGCTGATGAAAATGCACCAGTTGTCCGAGTTTGCGAGCGATGCAAGGTGTGTTAGTGTAATTGTGTATATTTAGTGGTTACGTTTTGGTCACATAATTTTCTGCTACTCCTTCCTGCCTGTCCAATAAAATACACACATCAAAGTTACTACCTGAAATTTGTGGAAATGACATACAGTATTACAATATTCTATTTCTTTCAGGGTGAGGTTTCTCGCAGGTTAAGCAATGCTAAGGAAGCTGCAAGTAGACCTGTGCTGCAGAGTCATGAAGACCTAGCTAAGAAGCTTCAGGTGACTTACAACTATGAATTTTTAAACTTCTTAGTTGTTTAATGTAGTCTCAAACTTGTTATGTTTGGTGTATATTATATTCTGAAACCTTGTTACACATGAGGTAATGCTCAATGCTATAGAGAATCCTTAAGCCCAATTTCCATTTTCTTAAGCAAAAGATATTTACACATAGATAGTAAGATGAAAGGTTGTGATAAGCAAGTTAAAGTGCTATCTCATATTTCTTCTTCTGTTATCTACTGAATCTTCTGCTATCGACTTAATCTAATGACTATGGTTGTTCCTTTTTCCTTAGGAGGAGATGGAGAGAAACTGCAAGTCATCATCTGGTAAGTTTCAGTGCTGAAATAAATTATAATTGTGTATCTAGCCTCTTGATGAAAATTGTGAGGTTCTTTAGGGGGTGGGTGAGGTGGATCAGCCACGGGTGCCGCTGCCCTCCTCCAGGCTGCAATCCACACTCAGAGAGTCAAAGATACTGATTTTGTGTGTCACAATTTGTGCTTTTGCTACTAGAAATTCCTGCGCTCTATCTGGGTTACTATATGGATTTGAATCACTTTTAAAATCATGTTTAGAGCTGATTTCTTCCACTGGTTTTTATTTGAATGAATAATGCACTGCCAAGTACTGTTCTTTTATACTTAGAAAGGTGCTAGGTTAGTTGACTAGAATTTCAGTACGCTTGTTTATGACCTGCTGCTTATCTATAGAGACTAGAGAAGAAAGGGAGAGAGCTAAACCTGCAATTGTACTGATTTTCTTTCTCAGGCTCTAGGTCAGATGGTTCTGGAAGGCGGATGAAAGAGGTGGCCTGCCCTACTTGTACAGTTCATTTGCAGGTTCATGATCTTGTCTATTGCCTTTTGGAAAGTAGTTTTTTTTTTTTTTTGAGAATAAAAGCAAATTCATTAATAAAGGTCCGTAGACAGAGAGTTCACAATGAAAGGAGGCGGGGAAGTAGTTTGGAAAGTAGTTTTAAATGCTGGAAAGCATTCATGTTCATATAAATGAGTTGTGTTTTTCCACCGTGTATCAGGTTCAAGTCCCAAGCTCCGGTTCAGAGACAATAGAATGCGGGGTTTGCCAACATGCATTCATTGTCAGTGCTCACTAATTTCATACTCTTCAGCGTCGTTGTTCAAACTGCATTTTTCAGGTTCTAATGGTCACTAGCTTGTGTGATTGTGTTCTCTGTATCGGTGTCAATTTCTGATCCTATCCTAGTTCTGTTGGATTTGCTGTTTCACAGTTCCCATGAGTTGGTTTACCATACTCAACATTCATACTTTGATCTTCTGTTTTTCAATCTTCCATTTACTTTATGGGTTTCCTTTCTAATTGTTACAAATTTCTGGTTGGTGATTGGCTGATTGGTATAAATGTAAAATATTATGTATGCATTGATATATGTTGGGTGACTATATGTGGGTCTACCTAGCTATTATAGGTTACTTATCTTCATATTAAGTGGACTACAAATTGTTCACTCCCTAAATGAAATATACATCAAGTTTGAAATGAATACTCATTGAATTTGATATAGGTAGCAATATAATTAATTTCAGTATATAATGACAAGGGAAAGATGGTTGAACAAACAACCGTACGGATGATGATGGCATTAGTGATAAATGTGGTGTCAAATCAAGAAAAAAATTCAAAAAATTGAACCTGTCCTTTCTTTCATTGCCTCATTTACGTATCTTCTTGATATGTTTTGATGTAATCTAACATTTTTAGAAATAAGAAATTGGGAAACGTACGTGATTTCTAAAAATAAAGTTTGAGAATTTTTTTAAAACACTTATGATGTTATACAAGTTTGTATTTGTTCTCTACGTTTTTAATCAGTTTCAGTCTAAAGAATTAATGCCCATATTGTTGGAGTTCGATCTTGTGACCATTTATCACCGGTTTGATCTTATGACCATCCAATTAGAACAGTAATAAATGTATACACTAGGAAAATTTTGTAATCACATAAAAGAAATAAATTGTAACTTTTAAGTTTGATAGAGAGAATGTTAACCAGAATCGAACTTGTAACATTTATTAAGTATAAGAATCACGTTTAAGCTATTCATTTTAATATCAATATTATTATTTGAATGTGACATGCATATCATGCATACGCAAAATGATGAATACTTGAGAAGATATACGTGGTGGTGTCTAAATTATTGGCCGGAGTCATTAACTATTGGTTAGTTGGCCATTGTTTTGTCAAGAGGTTTTCTCTGAAATTAATGAACCTAGCTTCTATCAACTCCCATCAAACATGTGTCATGCCATTATTTGCTCATTCAGCACGTACTTCATTATAAACAACAATGCATAAAATGGTAAATGGATTGGAAAGTAAAAGTTTAATTTCAGGTGAATTTTGGTAGAAAAGAGACTAAGAGAGTGAAATCTATCTCTTTCTCTCATGGATTTCATGAACTCCTTTATAAAGCACAATCTACATGTCACCATACAAACCATAGATTAAATACTGGTCTACATAGGCAGTTCAGTTGGTTACATGGGTGAGGTAATTTGGAAAGAAAGACTAGCGACAGTGTGTGAGCAACAACTCCTTGTGTGCAGTAAGAATGTGAGTAACCTCTGTGTTCATCTGACTTACCCTGATTTACATAATTCCAAATGCTCGTTTTGTCGGGCCCTTGGGGTTGGTGATTCAACATTTTGGGTTGAAATATTACCTTTTCTAAAAAATCAAATTGAGTAATTAAAATGGGCAGTGGATTAAATAAGAGTAAATTATGGTTGAATATTAGGTGTTAAGTTCCTGTCATATGACTCTCAACAATTCTATATTAGAGATTAGTGTTACATTCCTGTCATGTGGTTGTCTCATCTAGACATTGCATGCATATATATTACCACCACTGTGGATAGCAACATTAATCAGCAGCACTTAAAATCTCATTAATGGTGGATGTTAGAAACTTAAATTTAAATTTCAATGTTCCGTAACTCTTTAAACAAAGTGAAAAAATAATATTGAAAAAAAAAAAAATCTGTCCTTGTTAAAACGTGTAAATATATAAATGTTACTCCACACTCACTATTTTCAATTCCTAATGTGTAACCCGTTTTTAACAATGCCCCCAAATATTTGTGACAAACCAATTTTTTCAAACTTAATATAGATTGAGATTGACATAAAAAAATCCGCCTATATATATACAACTAAACTCCCTTTGCTAAACATGAATACTCAATCAACTTGATTCCAAAACCGCTAGACGTCTTTAATTTGTTTGATCGAATATATACTTATATAGTGCATGCAATAATGTTGTGTCCTCCTCGTATATGTTTACAACGTAGGACGGTTTGTTTCGTTGTTGCTGTTCTTCTGTTGTTTGCCTCCGCCGGCGAAGCAAAGATGAAGCTACCTGACGGCGCGGTTGTACCGGCGATTATAGGACTCGGGGATTCCATCATCGATCAAGGCATGAACAACTATATCCCCACGGTGGTTAAGTGCGACTTCCCGCCGTATGGACAGGACTTCGCCGCCGGCGGAATGCCCACCGGCCGCTTTTCCAACGGCAAGACACCTCCTGATCTAATAGGTAACGCCTTACGTTAGTTTTATGACTTTTGGGCTAGTCACGAACATGCCAACATTAATGTATATACGAAAATATATAAGAGAAATATTGGATTCAATTCAATATTCAAACACTCAATACAAAATACAATATTTCTCTTATATATTTTCTTATATACGGTAGTATTGGCCTGCTGTGACTAGTCCAAAAGTTATAAAACCAATACCTTACTTCAGTTATGTTTTCTTTAGGTGAATTAAATGTAACTTAAACTGGACTGATTTATATTTTTTGTGTGTGTGTGTTTTTTTTGTTGGATAAGGTGACAATGCAGATTTACTTGGTGCATGCTCTCACCTAGTAGGACATTGTCTTACCGACAAATGACTACAAAGATATAAACCAGTCTAAGTTATTATAGTTGACACAAATCATAATTAAAGACTAATAAATTGTTTCCACGCACTAAGAGTTAAACTTACCATCTTAATTCTCATGTTATAAGTCAATAACTTGATTTGAATTGCCCACCATGTTGCATTTATAATATGCATACTAGTGTTGACTGTCACAGTACACTCAACGTTAACCTATCATCATTTCACAATTCAGCGGAAGAACTAGGAATCAAGGAGCTTGTGCCGGCATATCTGGACCCAAATTTGCAACCCGAAGATCTGAAAACGGGCGTGAGCTTTGCATCCGGAGCCTGTGGATACGACCCTGAAACAGCGGAAATTACAGTAATAATCAACATCCTATTTTACGTTTTCATTCTTTTCTAACAATTAATCTCAACGATATTAACTAAAACAAATTAAATTCAGTCAGTTATACCGCTGTCGCAACAACTAAACTATTTGAAGGAGTATCTCGGAAAGCTGAAAAGTGCATACGGAGAAAACGAAACAAAGTTCATAACAGACAACGCCGTATTCTTTGTGGTCGCCGGCAGCGATGATCTCGCCAACACCTACTTCACCGTCGGACTCCGACGATTGCAGTACGACATTAACTCCTACACTGATCTTATGGTCGAGGGTGCATCCAACTTTATTCAAGTAGGTTCATTACAGTTAACTGTCATTTTATCTCCAATAATTCGATATCATCTGCATGCGCTAATGGGATTGGCTGAGATGATGATTAGTCAAACTTCATATATATTTCATGTTGGCACAATTAATGTAACTTTACGTTCTATTCGTTGATTTTCATTATCAATAATACTGGAAACAACTATATATAGTACCTAGCTATAATACGAGATGTCAGCTCAAATAGGACTATGTCTTAACGTGCGGTCAGTGCGGTCGCACCCTTAGTTATGCAAAAAAGCACCAATAGTGTTCAGAAACGCACAACAAAGAAATGCAGTAATGTACCAAAAAATGCAGCATTAGGTATGCATCACCATAAAAAACACCATTAGGTACGCATAAATGCACTACACAGTGTTCAAAAATGCACCATTAAGTGTGATGTATGATGTATTTTTTTTTAGGTGTGTGAGGAGTTTTGTGATGCATTAATGCATTTCTTTGTTGTGCGTTTCCTAACACTACTGGTACATTTTTTCCAATCTAGAGGTTCTGTCGTTCTGACCACACGTTGAGACCTGACTGCACAGAATTGAAGCAAGGCCTATAATGCGGATAGACTTAAAGACATTATAAATTTTTTCTATACTTTGAGTCCAAACACAATTTTTTATCTGATCGACTATAGTTTGTCATACCTAGGAGAGCACGAATTAAATCTGTGTTTTAAAAGAGTTTTTGTGTTTGGTTGAATTAAGGAATTATATGAGATAGGAGCTCGCAGGATTGGGGTTTTCGGGCTGCCACCGATAGGGTGTGTGCCATCACAGAGAACATTGGGAGGAGGCCCAGGAAGAAGTTGTTCCGAGAAATCCAATGAAGCAGCAAAGCTGGTGAATTCTAAGCTGTCAGCCCAGATTGATTCCCTGTCAAAGACATTACCTAATTCTAAACTGGTTTTAATAGACATATACGAACCTGCGCTTCGTCTCATCCAAAACCCTAAACAATATGGTATATATGCTTTACCCTGAAAACAAAACATTATATTGTTGAAACATTTGTGTACGGTAAATATAAATTATTTAATTTGCAGGTTTCGAGGTAGTTGACAGAGGGTGCTGTGGAACAGGGAAGATAGAAGTTTCGATTTTATGTAACAAATTCTCGGAAACATGTCCAGATCACGATAAGTATTTGTTTTGGGACAGTTACCATCCCACGGAGAAGGGTTACAGAATCCTTGTAAACCAGATTCTGCAAAAATACATAAATCGTCTTTTGTAGGTCTATCGACACAGGTCATAGCACGCAACTCAGTATTACACATGATTGAACCTTGTCATTTATAGTGTGAGAGTTACATTCAACTTTGTAATAGTTCTTTTAAAAAATAAATAATTTTCTTATTATGTCCTATTAATAAATGATTCTATCACCTTTTTTACTTAAATATATAGTACTCACCCCGTCTTATTTTACATGTTTTACTTAACTTTATTTTTTTTATTTCTCCTAAAATATTATCCTCTTTCTTAAATTGAGCAGGGTCATCATTCTACTTTTCTCAATTCATCTTTGTGAGTTTTGCTTTCTTTATTATTTTTATTTCAAAGATGAGGAACATAATTGAAAAACACATACGAAGTAACATTTATTTTAATTTTAAAAAGTGTGCAAAAAACAAATGTCACAACCAATTCAGGACCGAGGAAATAATTCTTTTGTATGGATTCATGCATTTATATATACAACTATAGGTGTCTTCTACCTCTGGAACCGCCAGCTGATTCTCTGCTGAATCAGACGGCGTTTGTGCCGCCGTCGATTACCGGAAAGCTGTCGCCGGCGGGTTTCGGTTTCTGTTGAAAGTAAACACGCAGACAACGAGAAGCATAAAGAAGAGCCCAGACGACAGAGCATGGAATTGAGAGCCGACACGTACAGGACAGACAACCTTTGGTGTCATTTCAGAGATGGAAAACTTTAGTGAGACCAATTAATGATGCGTTTGAAGATTGTGTGCTCCGTCACGAAACTTAGGGCTAGTTGTTGGGTAAAATCTTTAAAAGAAGGAATAAAGTTAATACAGGCGGTGGTGGCAGTTGACAGGAAGGGAGAATAATGCATGTCATCTGATATGGAGGAGAAAGGGATTGGGTTGGACATGGGACCAGTGGGAGGTGGACTTATATATATATATATATATATATATATATATATGGACAGAAAAATAATAAAATCTAAATTGATTTGTCTCCATATATAAATTTCACTCAAAGTCATGTAGCTATCTCTCATGTTAGTCCCACTGCGAATGGAGTTGTTCATATTCTAGCTAGGAAAGCCTGTTCTATCTTCTATGTTTATGCGTCAGGAGTGGGTCTCTTCCCTAACTTCTTTCATGGTTGACGTTTTGTACTCTGATTTGAATGAATGAAGCTTTGTTTAAAAAAAAATTATAGAATTTTCCCCAAATCGGCAAATCGAAGGAGATATGCTTTTTGGCCATCTTTGTGGATGTACATCGAAGTGGCAAACCAAGTTGCAATTGTGCGTGGTTTTAGCTTGGATCCTTTCAAATAAAATACAATATTTAGCTACTTTAGCCTAGAAATGATTACGTTTTGGGAAAATTTTAGCTACTTTATCTTTTCAATTAGCTAATATTTAATGACGATATACACACGTCAATTCAATTTTTAATTATTTATGATAGAAAAGAATACTTTTACTAAAGCTAAAAAAAAAAATGTAATTGAGATCATAGTTAGGTAAATCACGGCATTAAAATAGTTTTAGTTTTTGATTGATCTTATAATAACATAGTGGTGGGTGTATAAATGTCTGAAATGACATCAGCCTATTTCGATATTTGCCATTGTATACTCGTACATATAAATCTAAATAGAATTATTAATATATATATATATATATATAATATGAAGAAAGCAGTGGAAGAAAAAGAAAAGTAGAAGATTTTTTTATTAAAAAAATTTTAAAATGGAAAGAAAAGAAGATGATGATAATAATGATGATGACAAAAAGGAGAGGAATTGACGAAAAATAAAATTTTTTTATATATAAAAGAAAGAAGGTGATGATAATGATACCCACTTTCTAAAATTGATAAGTTTTGGCGTGACAAGTATGTTTTTAATAATAGAAATTTGAACTCAACGGAGTAGATCAAGCGGCAAGTGAACTCTCTTTCTGGGGAAGAATTTTGAGAGAACTCGAGTTCTCACAAGTGACATATCCAATAGTAGTGTCACTAGAGTCGGTCATCTCCATAAAAAAAAAAAAAAAAAAAGTAATTAAGGTTAATGGCTACAATTATACAAAAAAAGAATTGTGGTTGTCAAAGACTTTGTTGTCTAGTGGCACTCGGTTTACAATTGTTGACTCTTTGTGCTTTAGTAGGTTGAGAAAGTATCTATGAACAGATATTACATGGTTTCAGCATATTTTAGTAAGTTACCAGATCTAAAAAAAATTGTGATTATACATATATAGCCTGATTTCTATTAATGGAACAAAATGCATTGTCATTTATTCAATAATTAATGGACAAACGTTTTCAAATGTACCATGCATTCAATTACATAAATGGTATTGTAATTTTTTTTTCTCAATGTTGATCATTTGAGATGGATAGATGATATACACACAAATTAAGCACACTAATTAATTTAGTTTTGTAATAAGTTTTCCACAATCAAATTGTGCCCTTTTGAGCATGGTCCGGATGGTGCGTTTAGCCAACCAATAATCCCTCAATAGTGTAATCACATTCCCATTCCTCTCTTGCACCATTCCCACCACGTAAGAAGTGGTAATCAGATCAAACACTCTCCATCTCCTCTCCTTTGCATACTTTCTCAGACCCTTTTCCATGCTCCGAACCACACAATCTTCTCCTCCTCCCGCTTTGGAAAGAGCTTCGCCTAGGCACCGAGCCAGAACCACGCTATCCTCCAGAGCTGAGCAACCGCCTTCTCCGATGTCCGGTGTCATTGCATGCAGCGCGTCCCCGACCAAACACACGTTTCCTTTCACGATGTCGCCGAACAGAACGTTCCACGGTGACCGGAAACTCAGACGCGCGCCGGAAATGTTTTCCGGCGATGTTCGCTCTATAATGTCGGTTGCCTCTTTGAACCGTTTGGCTGCCTTGTCCAACACAAATTGCTTCATTTTCATTGGATCCTGATCCACTAATGCATCTAAATTAAAGCACAACAGTACAATTAAGTTTTAGTTATATATATTATATTAGTGATCGAGTAGAAAATAGAAACCTAACACGCCAACTGGTTAGCTTGCTTTACTAGGGACAATAATAAGGTTAAGGACGTTCTGCCTTAAACATTAAGTCTGGTCGAGTTAGATAGGCCGACTGGCCTGGATTAAGTTTGGAGAGCTTATGACAAATCAGATTGGCACGAGTAGGCTGGTCCGATCCGCGGGGTACGAGGGGCCCGGGACACTAGTGCACGGGTGTTGTGAACTCTATGTCCGTGACATTAGGCTTAGACTTAATTACTTACAGTGAACGTCGGCGGGAGTGAAAGTGCAGAACCAATACAAGCTGTTGTGATCACAGGGGAGAATACCGAGGCGAACGCCGCCGCCGAGGTGCAGCCGGAACTTTGCCCCGAAACCACTCCCCTCCGGGAACTCTACGTAGCCTCTAATCGCCGATCGTTTCGCGTCAACCGGCTTCTCAACTCCCATCCATTTGGCCACCACGGAATTTATTCCGTCCGCCCCTATCAACACCTTCAACATACATGCATATATGCCATTACACACAACATATATATACAAAATCCACATATCCATCAAATGAGAACAGAGTCATATATATAAAAAGTGAAATTGATCTCAACCGTCTTTATATGAGGTTTCGTCAATATAAAATATTTATATATACCTTGCATTTGATAATGCATCCATCGAAGAGGTGCAGCAATTTGTAGGGTCCTGATTGTTGGATGGAAACAACCTTGGAAGAAAGCCTAATAGTGCCTTGTGGCAGTTCCTTGGCTAAGGCTTCTATCATCAAACTTCTCCTCAAACAACGACTGTCGTAATCTTCGCTGCAGTCAACGTCGTAGAAACCAAATTAAATTAAAGGATTTGTGACATCATGTAGATAAGATCGATCATTGAATGTCTGTCTGTGACTGCAACAATAACATAATCATATATATCGCCACGACACATGTGTACACGTAGCGTGCAGTGCAGTGTTGTAATTAATTGACTTACGGCTTTTGATTTGGGTTGAGCGATAGGTCTGCACAAAGTTGGCCAGATTTCACAGAAAACACTTCAAACCTGTAACGTAGGTTATGTTACACCACATCACTCAATACAATTAAACTAGCTAGCTTAGCTATATTTAAGAAGAACGGATATGATTCAAATTAGTGTTAACATAATTACCGACTGAACTGGAGAGACTTTTGTCGTAGGGCATTTCCGACGCCGAGAGCATCGAGTGCCCTCCATGCATTCGTCCAAGTGGCGAGTGCAAAGCCTGTGGTTCTCAGGGAGCTCGATGATTCCAGTACTAAGCTCTTTAGCCCAACCCTACACACAATCAAAACGTACAAGCTAATATAAGCTAATTGAGGTTTTTAATTTAATTAATTGGTCCTTCAAGTTAAGTTTCGATTTAATTAAGCTGTCGTCCAAAAAGGAATTGAAAGAATTGAAAATCATCTTAGCTTAGCTTCATACCTGTGAAGTGCCAAAGATGTAGAGAGACCAGCGATTCCAGCTCCGACAATCACAATAATGCTCTCATTCAGAATCTCCATTTCCTAATCTTTTTCTGCTCTCTGATCTTCTTTAGTTTAATTTATTGGATCAGGAAATGCATTATATTATTTGCCAAAGTTTTCTGCATGTACAGCTAAGTATGTACTATGTAGTACATAAAGTTTCTTAATATGATCTTCAAAAAAAAAAAAAGTTTCTTAATATGGATCGGATGTGGTCATTTCAGCTTGAGATAGTTGAAAAACGCGTTTGGTTCGCACTGGGAATCGTAATCAGAAGGTAATGGTAATGGGTTTTGGCGAAAATATTTAGCTAGTTAATAATTGGGGAAGATTATTAATAATTGGGGCAGAAAGGAGGAAGGGGGATGAAACCCTTATTTGCTAAATGTATAGATTTTGGAGTATTCCAAACGCATAGTAACATTTACAAAACCTATCAACCAAACACAATCAACACTTTTATACCCATTCCTTATGCCTAACCCCACCAACCAAACACACCCACAGTATGGCCGGCTACTTTAGACTACGGTGGGTGGGGAAATTCATCAAGATCCAAATGACTACCTTTATATTTTGGAATTATTTAGCTACTTTAACAACTCTAGTACTGTACAATGTCCGGGAGACGTGTAACGTTAGGTAAATCGTGTAAAATGCTTATCCTGCTCACAGTATGGAATTTGTCATTTTCTTTACCTGTGATCCAGTCACATCTATTATTAATTTACTTTCTTTTACTCATCATCAATCAAACTATTCTTGATTAAATGACATGTAGTGATTCTCCGAGAGATCATGAGATCGAGCTCAGCTTATGATTAGATTTCTTTACTTATGATCCAATTCCCACTCAATTAAAACTAGTAATATATGATTATAATTGAATCCTCTGATCTGTAATAAAACAATTTGACTTTAAACAACAGATCAAAAAGGTCTCATGCTCACTATAACCATACCATAACAAAACATATATAAAAATATAAAATTCAATGGATATCAATATCTCATATGCTCACTAACCAATGGCACGTAAAGAAACGCCTGAATTATTATGCTCATATGTTTACTCATGACCTGATCAGAATTATTCTAGATTAGATTCGAATCTCTAACGTGTAACAAAATGAATGAACTTTTAACAGCAAAAGATCAACCATAGTATCATGCTCACTATAACCTTGACAAAAGATATATAAAACTTAAAAGGATACCATATAACGCTCACTGAGTCACTGACCAAATTACACGTAAAGAAACACCTGAACTAACAAATGAAATAGCTGTAAATGAACCAAAATGGCTCACTACAATACAACAGACGTCCAACTTCCAATAAACATTAGTCTACACATCAATCCTATAGTTAATATGTACTGGCAACACACAACTACTGTGAAACATAGAAGTGAAGTGGAGCATACACTCTTTAGATAACATAGTTGCAGTATTTCTTCAAGGCTTGGACCAACTAAGCATATCTGGCAGTCGCGTGGATTGGCCCATTAGATCTGAATCCACCACGACCCCTACCACGGTCTCCCCTCCCACGAGCACGCCCTACACCAACAAACCATATCCATAATAAGAACACTAGGTTTTATACTTGTATACATCCATCCCATAATAGTGACGAGAGAAGAATTAAGAAAATCAGTCTCCTAGCTATCTAACTTATTTAATTTTAATTTTATATGCCCTTTTGTCAAGCAAAATTACAGCCACTAAAGAGGTTCACTCAAGCTAAAGGAACAAGAATTACATAAAGCATCAAACTTTCAATGTAACATATAGGAGAAAAAGCAGTATCTATGTAGGATATGCAGTACCTTGACCCTGTGCAGGAGCCTCATAATTGTAGCCACCATCTCGCTGTGTATCAAATTGCGGACCATTGTAACCTCCTCGTCCATGCCCACGGAAATTACGACCTCTACCTCGACCCTGAGCAGCTGCCTCATAATTGTAGCCACCATCTTGCTGTGTATCAAACTGTGGACCATTGTAACCTCCTCTACCACGTCCATGGAAATTATGACCTCCACCTTGACCCTGAGCCTCATACTCATAGCCACCATCTTGTCGTGTATCAAGATTTGGGCCATTGTAACCTCCTCTTCCGCGTCCACGGAAATTGCGACCTCTACCTCGGCCCTGAGCAGGTTCGTCATAATCATATCCACCATCTTGCTGCATATCAAACTGCGGGTCATTGTAACCTCCTCTTCCACGTCCATGGAAATTACGACCTCTACCTCGAGCATGAGCAGGTTCCCAATAATCATAGCCACCATCTTGCTGTGTATCAAACTGTGGGTCATTGTAACCTCCTCTTCCACGTCCACGGAAATTGCGACTTCTACCTCGACCCTGAGCTACAGGTTCCTCATGATCATAGCCACCATCTTGCTGCATCTCAAACTGAGGACCATTGTAACCTCCTCTTCCACGTCCACGTCCACGGAAATTACCACCTCTTCCTCGACCCCTTCTGCCGTAGCTACGATTTCTATCATATCCTCCATCATCATATTCAGCATCCAAATAACCATTTCCTTGCAAAAGATGCAAAAAGTATCATAAAGAACAAAGTAACAAAAATAAAATTAAAATCCACTGATAGTCCTTATCAACACAATTCAATCTACATACTAGATCTTATTCTAGCCTTTGAAACTGCTATTTCAAAAGCAATAACTCATTAAATAATTCGAATAATTAAGTAGACAAAATGTAATGCACTTCTCATGTGAATTGTGATCATTATCTGCTGCATATAACTCAATTGATACTTTATATATAAGTCCCATTAATAGCTAACGACCGGAAGTCATACCAGATACAACTCTAGGCCTTCCCCTTCCTCTACCACCTTGTCGGCCTCTTCCACGACCAGTAGGAGATCTCTCTAAAAATAGAACAAAAAATGTAAATGTTATTACAATTAAATGTGTTAAGAATTGTCACCTTATTGGCAAAAAAGGAGACAACTACCTTCATAATCAATCTCTGTAGACACTTTAACCTGGTCTGTAGGTATGGGCAGCTGATACCTGCAGAAAATTGAGAGAATAAGGGTGTCTGTAACAATTTCCAAAATTCACTTGCTTGAAACCTTCTTTACTTTAATATTGCTATTTAATATTATTTTAATTTTAAAAAAAGTAAAATAAAATAAAATAAGCACAATAACAACAACCAGAAGGAGATATCAAGTTCTAGATCACCTGAAACTTATAAAACTCACCCAACATCTTTTGTATCCAGCTCATTCTTTGAGAGAGTAATTGTAATCATTGAAACATGTCTGGTGGTTTCCAAACTGCAGACATAACCAACACAACCTAAAACCAGAAATATCAAGAAGGTATTGGATATGCAGCAAAGCCTATAATTGGTTTTCAGATGCTCTTACGGAAGGAGGCCTTCCTCTAAGGGCTCCCATGTATCTGTGATGTCAGTGGATGTAATAGAAGTAATCTGGTGAAGACCAACAACTCTTCTCTATAACAGAAAAAATGAAACAACATAATCAGAAACCAAAGTTAGAAGACTATAAAAGGACGTACGAAAATCAAGGTAGCGAAAACCTTAATAAGCTCCACAATGGTAACAGTTTTGTTGATTGCTCTGCCCATTGCCTTGAAAACAATCTTGTCGGGTTCTTTTTCCTACACATAAATCACTGTACATGCATAAAATCGATCTGGAGAAGAAGCATTACCAAGCAATGATGACAAAATATTGTAAATGCAGAGTTTCTACTTTCTACACAAATTTACAGGTACACATTATACTGATAAATGCTCATTTGAAAGAATAATTATAAGAAGACAAATACATTCCCAACAGAATATAATCCATTTTCATCTCTCAATGTAGTTCCTCCCAATTTCCTATTCTATCCTGTTTACTCAGTAATTGAAAACAGAAATAAACAAGCAACCTTTTCAACATCACAGAAAAACTCAAAATCAAACATGTATTAACCTTCTTAGTTAAAGTAAAATGCACAAATGTAAGGGAAAATACCAGCAAAAACTAAATAAAAGTAATACCAAGTAATCCACATAAATGTGAGTACAAAACAAGTGTAATACCTGAAGTACACTCATGGCATAACTGATATAGTTTCGCATCCTTCCCTGGCTGGTAATCCGAATCTCATTCTCATCAATGGCTGTCTCTACCCTCGGCTTCTCCACCCTTTGGTACCGATCCATCTACGCACCACCACAGAGTTAACTTGAAAACCTTTCAGTTCAAACTTTAGAATCCCTAATCTTCACAAAATCAAATCTCCAATGAAAGAACACACCTCAAACCTCAACAATTTGTTGAAGCTAAAATCAAATTTTCGACCATACTCGAGATAGGGTTTTCCTTACGCTGGGATATTACTATGTTGATAACCAAAATTGAAGTGCTGAGGGATTAGATTGACGTTACCTTTGGCCTGGAATAAGGAACCGACAGTTCGCTCCGCGAAGGAAAGCCCTCTTCCTCTTCCTCTTCCTCGCCTTCGTTTCTGCGTTCACGCTCTGACCCGCTTCACTGCAAAGTCGCATGTACTAACATGCCGTTTAGAAGGTTGTCTTAACTACCTTCAACCGGTTTAACCGGCAAGGCTTTTTTAAATTTTTTTGAAAGAAATTTTTTAAATTTTTTTAAAAAGCAGATTATGAATTTTCTTGTAGTGAAATGGATGAATTAATGGATTATAATACTTGTTATAAATACAAAATTTTATAATTAAATGGAAATTCATAATTTATTTACCCCATAACAAACATGACTCTATATCCGTTTGATGGTGTGCGCGAGGTAAACGCTGCTCATGTATAATAACTCATGTGTAACTGGCTCATTCAAGAGGGTGTAATACAATAATCATGCTTCACTCATTCAGTCATCTCCTCGAGACTAATGTTGATATTTTAATGTATCAAAAGCAAAGTACTATATAAAATATTATAATTAAAAATTTCCACTATAACAAACATGATTTTACTGTCTGGTGGCGTGGGTGAAGTAAACACTACTCCTGTGTAATGATTTATTTGTAACAAACTCGATCAAAAAGTATTATATAAAAATTATGTTACACTCACTCGTCCACTTCCTTTGTGATTCACGATTGATATTTTAATGGACCAAATGCAAATCACTATATAAAATATTATAATTAAATTAGTCCTGCAAATTATCAAATTGTCAAATTGTCTTGTGTATATTCCTTTTGGAAGCTGTTAACCAAGCAACACCATCCTAGTAATGCTAAAAGGATAACTCCAAAATTCAGTACGTGTCATTAAAATTAGAGTAATTTTATTTATTTTTTTATTTATACGGTGTTGAATAGTAAGATGTGGACTTACATGATACGTTAATTTAGAATTTCATAATTTAGTTTTCAAATTAAAATAACGACTTGAACCTTTTAACCTCCATAGCCTAAATTTCACATAAATAAAACACTTTGAATCATCACATCAGTCTTACAATTGTACCATTATTGATCTTAAGAAGTGGAATAAGTACAGTGATCCAAAATACTTTAAATTTTCGACTTAAGGAAATAAAACTTAACGCAGTAAGCTAGCAATAATGAGTTTAACTAATTAAGTAGTTTGTCTAGCTTCTTCCATAGCTAAACGGACAGCAAAGGATCAATGATGGATTTCCATTTCTTGTAGTCTAAGGCAGAGCCACCATCAGGCAACGGAAAACCATTCACGAAGAAGAAAGGCGTCCCATAAACCCCCTTCACACAACCATACTGTCAAATAACAAACCAATCCAAACGTCAAATTCATACCCCAAAATCATCGCACTCTGTTAATCTGTAAATTAAATACTGTAATTAATGACGACCGAACATCATCATCTTTAACGAACGCAATTACCTTGAAGGAAATTCTTGTCGCGTGATCAGTTTTGGTGTCTGCAAGCCCAGATTTGAGTTGAGTGTACGAGAAACTCCCGACTGTTTTAGCTGCAAATTTTGCTACTTTATCTACAACAGACGCTCTCGACAAGTTGAAAGTCGCTGTCCCGTAGAATCCCTCCTGAACATACAGTACAGTTAATTCATTCATGGTACATACGTACCTTAAATTTATCAAATATATAGAATCTATTCGGTTTGGTACGGTACGGTGTTGATTCTCTCACCTGGTAGTGGAAGAAAGATTCCAGCAACTGAAAAGTGGCCGAAGAATTCAACCCGTTGACCACATGCAACGCTCGGGAACAAACGAATGCATTATCATGGTAACTGCAACACAACCACACATACTATAAATCACTTCACTGTACTATAAAGAATAACCAAATTAAATTTATTGAATTGAACCTACGGCAAAGCGAAGGGGTGAACGACGAGGGAGACACGGGAGCCATAGTTAGAGAGAGCTTGCTTGAGGGGCGGCCACGAGTCTCTGCTGTCGGGACAGACAGGGTCAAAGAATGCTTCAATCAGTACTGAATCAACCCCGGCGACTCTTTCCTCGTACCAGAACCCATCCTGTCTTGTTGGAATCGGAACCTGACCGTAACTCGCCGGAACAAACGTCAACACAACAAATCCTAACCCCAAAACCAAAACCGTCATCATCTTCCGGCGCACCTCCATCACTAGGAATAGTAGAAGAAAACAATTAAATGATTCTTTAATTTTACAGATAAAAAGGAAAAGATGCTACCTTTAACGTAAAGTAGTCATCTTTAATTATCAAATCCCGTTACCACAATTAATCCAAAAACAACAAACAAAGACAAGCTAAGCTAAGCTAACCACCCCAAAATCACGTGACCATTATGAAGATAAGATATTTGACTGAGGCCCGCATTGGCAGGCACTTTCATTTTAGTACAGTGACTTTAAAAACAACATTACATCAACTTTTGTTGTTGTTTTCTTTTGTTTGGGGCATAATAATCGAAACACTGAGATTGGAGTGTGGAAATACTATACTATACAGAAAGCAAGAGCACTACAGTGACTGTGGGGCCCAAAACCGTAAGCCTGTCAAATATATAGGCATCAAATCACCAGCAACCAAACCCACTCGCCATTGCATAAGGTTAAAATAAATCTCCATGAAGATAAGGAACAGATATTTCAACATTTTCTAACACAAATCTGGGTATAGTGCAAAGCTGACAGCGCCGATCAAAGCATTTAAATAGGGTTATATAATCCAATCGTATTTAACATTCATATCTCACCACCTACTCTGATCTATTTTATTTTTGGAAACAATCAGTTTGTAACATCAATCTCGTATTGTATATAAGGTAGACTTATAATATCGTACTCGCATGGTGTTAGGGATATAAAGTTGGATTAGAATTTGATGCTTCACTCATACAAGGACTGAGTGGATTAGCCACAATATGAATAGTGGGGTTGGTTGACCCACTAGAAATTTGACCAGTAGTATAATTGCTTTATATTTTTGTGTTAGTTTATCTTCTACTTTTTATTGGTAAGTAGATCTAAAAGTACTAATATGATGTATTAATAACAATGAAATTTGGAAAAAATCTTAGCCAGGGTTGGATAGCTAGCTTAGTAACAAGAAGTTTTTAAGTTCGTGGTCCTTGTTTATCTCTTTGTGATTTTTTGCTGATTAAGGTTAGACTACTGACTTCACCCAAAGCACACTTAAAGTGTGTTTGGTTGACAAGTTTAGCTATCAGGTATCAAAGTTATTGTTATTGTTTGGCGGACAGGTTTTAACTATCAACACACTCATTTGCTGATTTGCAATCTATGCTAGCTAAATTTACAAGACAAACTTCACCTATGATGTTGGTTCAAGTGCCAATAGGGAATGTTTTTATAAATAGTAAATCTCACTCGAAATGAATATCTAAAAACATTGTACCTATGTTTTGTTTTTTCAAAATTTAAGGTTATAACCAAAGAAATGCACATACTAATTTCACTATATACGACATTGATGTAGACTCATTATCTAGTCTATTCTAGTTCTAGACCAAAAGGCAGAAGGTAATAATTGTTTTGAGGTGGGGTGGGGGTTGGGGGGACGTTCTTATCATTTACTAACTATTGGTAATCAGCTTAAGAGTGCCTTGGTGGCAGCTAAATAGACCTTTCAAACAGGAAAAGAAGCAAAGGCTGAAAAGCACACCAATTAATTCCCAACAAAGAGCCAAAGATGCCCATAGACAGACCCCATTCAATTCACAGCCCACAGACCCCTCAATCCCGTAAACCACAAGGCATACTTAGCTTTAATTCTGCAGTTTTGCACGGAATTGAATTCCACTTACCCCTATAACACTACAAACTCCAACCAGTTTAACGTGATTATTATTAAATTATCTTAATCAATCATTAAATTAAACATTCGTTAAGGAGGGTTCATCGGTGCCGTGTTTTCCACCCTGACATTCAAGAATTGAAACACGTTACATGCCATCCTCTCCTCTTATTAAAGCTGCAAGGCCATTTTATTGTTGTTCGGAGATAGATGTTTGATGGTTTTGTTTTTTAGTTTTGTTTCATCTCTTTCTTTACCTTTCCCAATGCGAATGTAGGGGCCGTTACTCGCCCAATAAAAAGCCACGTCACCCTTCCAATACTTAATAATACCCCACCACCTCATCATCAATCAAACAAACTCCGTTTGGCCGCTTCCTACGTTTCGTACGGGAGGCCTCTAAATCTAATCTCCAATTCCCTGTTCATCCAAACATGTCCTTGTTGCCAGCTCTTCATAATTCATAAATCGTCGTATATAAGTCTCCCGTTTAAGTTTAACTCTAAAGACTAAAGGCTTATTGCCATGCGAAAAATGGTGTGAGTTATCTACGGCGCCGCTCTACTCCAAAACTCCGTCTGTACCGCCTTTCCGTTACCAAAAATAGGTACGGCGCACTTTTCTCAGCGTTCGACGAAAACAATGTTGTTCTCCGTGTTTCTCGCTCTCTTTCTACCATGCGCCGGCATGTCCGTAGTGTTGGTGGTCTACTTCTGCTTGCTATGGTACGCCGCCACCTACAACGCCGCCGCCGCCGCCGCCGGAAACGGCCAGTACGCGGCGAAGAGCACTCAGCAAACGGGTCTCTCCGCCACGCAGCTGGAGAAGCTGCCGAAAGTCACCGGGAAGGATTTGGTTCTGGGGAACGATTGCGCTGTTTGTTTGGACAATATCGGGAGCGACGAACCGGCTCGGCTGGTTCCCGGTTGCAACCACGGGTTCCATCTAGAATGCGCCGACACGTGGCTGGCAAAGCACCCGGTTTGCCCGATTTGCAGAACCAAGCTCGGACCGGAGCTCTTCGACCCGCCGGAAGCTAACCCCTGCTGAACTGACGGCTTTTCAGTTCCTGTGGATAAGTTTCAGGTTATGGGTAGTTGTATTTTCTTTATCTTTTATCTTTATTTCCGTTACTAGGAAACCCCAAAAAAAAAATCAAAAAAAAAAAAAAAAAAAAAAGACAAGAAGGTTTCGACAGAGGAACACATTTTTGCTTGGAATTTTCTTTCATTTTGTAAATTTCTTGATTTTAAAAATTCTTTAATAGGCTTTAAAAAAAAAAAAAAACTTTAATAGGCATCGTAATATATTAAGGTTGTGGATGGCACGCTGCGTGATGCATGCGGGCATGTTCTATAATACTCCACTGATAAATAATGCTCCGGGCGGAAACAAAAAACATAACATAAAGGAGTTTCATTCTAAGGTATTCATCGGCACGTATATACCAAATTAAATATAATCAAACTTTTTATTATTTTTTTTTTAATACAACTTAACCTATTACATTGTACTATCTGTTCATCTATACTTTTCAATTTTGAGATCTCCACCACTGAGACTCGAACTCATAACCTCCCAACTAAGGGTGGCCACTACATGCCAATTAAGCACAAGGTGCTTGGCGATCAAACTTAATTATATATATATATATATGATATTGTGAGCATAAGTGCTAACCATATAATTTTAGTATAAACATATACTTTTAGTATAAAAAGATATCGGTCTCAATTTTGAAATTTGTTATACGTGCATATGCACTCTATAAGAATATTTTGGTATACATTGTTGTGATTGAAAAATTTATGTTTAATTAGGAAAGAATGTTACTATTGACGGGTTAAGGACTTAACGTATGGAACGACATATAAAAATGATCGATATTGATGATATAATATGTTTTCAAAATCAAAATAAGGTGGGGACAAGTCATGATTGAGAATATAAAATTTATATATTTGAAAATTATTGTCAATTATAAGCATGAAAATTTACCAGTTACAAAGAAAGAACAGTGTGCAACTGGGCATGGTAAAGAACAAAATGCATTGGGAAGGAAGAAAGAAAGGATAAAATGCATGGGCCTTGCTGGAAAATAACTGGCGGTATGTAAAGATCAGACAATTGTGATAGAACGCATGATTAAAGTTAGGATGTAGATCAATGAACTTGTATTCTAACGGCACGAAGTGATTCTTTTGAATCACAGTGAGGGTGATATTCACAGTGAGGGCGATATTAACTTGAACATATACTACATGTTAATAGAATCAGTAACACTAAAAAAAAAAAAGTTACAATGTAGACTACAAAAATTCAAACTCAAAATAATTCATTTTTTTTAACCTAATAACTTAAAGAAGCTAATATTTAATTCAACTAAAAGATCATAAGTTTAACACGCTAACCAATTTGTTTTAGAACTAAAAGTCAAATAAGTCACTAAATTTATTGTTTTTGTGCAATCAGGTCACTGAATTTTAAAAATGTGTAGTTAAATCAATAAACAAAATATGTGTTATTGAGACACTTTTTTTAATTGTTCTCTAGTTAACGATGAAAGATTATTGAAATATTTTTAACTCAAATTGCACTAAAATAAATTTTTTTAAAAATGTCCCAACTGCACATATTTTACTTGTTTGATGGTTCAATTATATATATATATATATATATATATATATATATATATATATATATATATATATATATATATATATATATATATTATTTTTTTAAAGTTCAATAACCTAATTACATAAAAGCGATAGGGTAACACTTGTGTGAAACCGTATCACGGGTCTCAATCCGTGAGATGGGTTGAATATTTGATTCATGGGTCGTGTTTAATTAATGAGTCGGATCTTTGACCACATTAATCAATGATCCGACCAGTACCTGTGAGACAGTCTCACACAAATTTTTGTCAAAACGATAAGTTCAATAACCTATTTAACACCATTTTCATTTATTTTTGATTCATAACATTTTGTTTCATACAGTATTTACTATCTTTACCATTATAAAACTAATTTGATTACAGAGTTTAATTTAATAATAAGCAACAACATAAGCATGTGATTTGAAACGGAATTTTTACGACATAGGCGTAGTATTTGATGACTCTTTAAGAAAAAGAAAAAGCTGAATTCCAGGGCATACGACATGTATACTTTGAAAGCTGGAAAGTGGCAAACTAAAGATCTAGATTTAATTTGGTTCCGGAGAACAATTGTGCGTGGTTTGCTTAGAATATATTATAACGTAACATGGCATTCTTAACAATGTTATTCTTCAACCTTTCACTATTGGTATTCATCCTAAGAATACTAGGAATTGCTGCAAATTGGTAATCGCACACCCTAGAATCACTCCTTTAATCTTGTAATCACATTAACTATATGTTTGCAACTATTCCAAATTATTGCTATTCATCCAGATGATACTGCCTTACTACGTACTGTTCGATGAATCGCTGAGTTTATTTGTTCTCATAAATTGAAATCAAACATTATAGTAATTGCGTTGAAACACAGCTTGTGAAGACCAGATCACTCAAGATTTGATTGCAATTGGCTCTCCAACATGTAGGGTTGCGGCAAACCAAATAAAAGATGCTGGATCTATATCTTTCTTTCATGATAGGATAGGCCAATATAAGTTTACTTAGAAAGTTGTACTGTTCTCAAACATTATTAATGTTCACGAAATAAAGATGCATATGCCGGCCTAAAGATATTTCGAGATTAGTTGAATGTAATAATTTAATTAATTAATAATTATTGCTTTGGTGCGTCGTTAACTCTCGTCCTCCCAAGGACACTAGCAACCTTTTTGACCATCTCTTTTGCATATTATTATATTAACGTTTAATTTCGTTCCCTCCTTTCTTGCAAAGTCAAAGAAACCATAGCGAGGGTATATAGGAGTGTGGCTGAGAAAATATGAAAAATTGGCAGCATTAATTTCAACTTGGTACTTAGATTTTGTATATGATGGTGTTGAGGTTAATATAATCATTTGTTATCACACGATTATAGGATATCAGCTCAAGTTTAGATCGATTGTGGTAAAAGGTTTTAAAGTCATGGAGTATTCTTCAGAAGATTAGTATTTGACACTACGTTGACCTATCATCATTTGAAACACCCGACTGACCTACCTACTATAGCCTTGTGGACATGTGGAATCTGTAACAAGTTTCAATTGATATGCATTCACGCTAACAAGTAACAATCCCGTTTATGGAGAGAAATACTTTTGGACACATGTTTTCGTCTTATTAAATCTATTGTGATAGCTAGAGAGAATGACATATGCTAGCTCTTACTTTATTTTGCTTGTTGGGTCCATGGTATGGTACATGGTAATGTAATAAATTAAATTTAGTGTTATTTGTATGAATATTGTCGTTTGTTGAGTTACAATTAAATGTGAATGGACTCTTTGGTCTATAGACACCACATGAAATGCAAATGGAAAACTACAGTAGCTAGTTTTGGTTCATAGAACATTGATGCCAATTGGACATGTTTATCCTTTAAAAGTAACTTTGGGAAAGAGCCAGTCCTGAGGTATTGGGTGTTTTTTTCATAAATAAAATTTATATAATGTATTGCAGAGGAATATTTTTATTTTTATTTTTTCTATCGCAACAATAAACCTTTTTATTAAAACTGACCAACAAACGTAATTTAAATGATCAAGGTTTATGTAAGACCGTCAAAACTAACCAACTCAACTCACCTGGGACGGCTTGTAATAGGCCAATACAAAACATGTGAGGTATATGTCATGCACGGATTGCATGACTGTGTTACACCCAATGAATATACAGGCCAATTGACTAGATTGTCGTAAAATAGGTAAGGGGCTATAATAGCATCAAGGGTTGTTCTGCTTTAGACGCTAAGGTCTTGTTGAGTTAGGTATGTCGATCCGATTAGGCATTTAACATGAAGGTAAGAAAACCTCCTATGTGCGGCCCAATATCGCTCCTCCCAACCCAGCCCAGATTGCTGTTGTTGAAGACACTATGCAATCTAAAAAAAAACAAAAGCTTGGCCCAGCTAGAAATATTCATGCTCCAAACTGGGCCAAAAATTAAATTTTACACGGCCCATTCTTACGCTCTACAAGACACGCCCTTTAAAAAATTAATAGATGTGCAGATTTATTTTTTTTTTAAAACAATAGATGTGCAGATTAAACAGTCGCTTATGAGTCAATCACCTTGTAGTCAAATGACATGAAAATCATTGGCTCGTAGTGACTCTCTCAAATCAAAAGTCATGAGATCGAGCCTCTGAAATAGAGAGTGAAAGTGGTGAAATATAAAAACTCTTTTATCCAAAAGAAGAAAATGTTGATTAGGCAATAGGCAGCTATTTATGAAGCGAGACAGGTGTCATGCCACAAGAATTATTGCGAGTGAAATCCGCAGTAGGTGGGACCCAGGTTGGTAGAACTACTTGGGCACTTGGGAACAGCATCACAAACAGCATGTAATTTTAAGGTGAGAAGCAAACTGTGAGGATAGAAACAGAGACAAGTGTCCTATGAATTGATGGTCGTTCGGCCTTTAATTCACTTTAAAGACAGCACGGGTCTCTCCACCTCGAATCTCTATCATCAGAAATGAAGTTTTAACAGAAAAAGGAAGCAACCCGCCGTCGGGTTCAATTCCCCTCACATCTCCCACCCTTCACGTGGCGCCGTTACACGCAATCTTGACCAGTACCATGAGTCAACTGTCCGAGGTACAACTGACATTATTAAAGAAGATGACAAAATTAAAGTTGAAGTGCGAGGTAGACTTATAACATATGTAACAAGACAAGAGGCGCTAGGTGTCTGGTCCATAACGAATAGACTAGCTTGCCACGACTAAATTAAGGCGTGCGAGACGAATGGACACTACGTGTAACATCTACATTCGACGGTCTTATATTTATACCTTGAATATTATTCATGTTCTAATAACCCTATAATTTTTCAAACTTATCTCATCAATTCCTCCATTTTGAGTTATGATATGATTGATATCCCAGTACTTTATAAGAAAAATCTGCAATCACTATTTATAATTGTACATATAATAAATATAATCGTGTGACCTTAGCGGATAAAACATAAGACTTGAATTATCTATATAATTGATCGGCCCAAACTAATAATAACTTCGAAATTAAAGGATATTAGCTAGGAGTTTAGTTAAAATTGTTTCGAGAGAGTTCCATGCCTATTTCTATGATAGAAGCTAAGATAAGGTGTTGGTCTTATTGGTACACAAATACTTTTAAGAACCTAGCTATAAACTGTTTAGAGATAGGGAAACTACAAAAACAGGTGGAGTAGTTGTCATGATTCGCAGCAAGCAAGACATGATATAGTTTACATACACAGCGCAGCTATATACGGCTCTACTGTATAGAGAGAGATAGAGAGAGAGAGCCGTGCGGGCATGTTTAGTATGAGGCGGCGGCCGGAGGAGGACGGGGCGGCGGTCGACGGCAAAGTGGCGGTGGTTGAGGACTCTGAAATGGTGGCTCCTCCCGCCGCCTCTAAACATGAGTCTCTTCTTGCTTCCAAGTATCCTTATAATAACTTTCTCCTCTCCCCTACTGGAACTAAGGTAAGTATTAATCTACGCCTAGGCGCTAGGTGTTAGCTGGTCAAACCGTCTAGTGTATCACCATAATCAGTGATTTAGGCGGTTAGGCTGACTGCTTAGCATAGCATATCATCGTAATCATAGGCAGTTATTCTATTCTGTTCTATTATGCCATTAAATTGCTCCATATTGAAGTGAGTGTTAGTTGTATATGCAGGTTAAAGTTTGTGACCTTCAAAACAAAGTTATAGGCGTTTATTTTTCAGCTAACTGGCACCCACCATGTAGAAAGTTCACGCAAGTATTATCCGATGTGTACGCTCAGCTTAAGAACAGAAATGTTGGGTTTGAGGTGGTGTTCGTGTCGTCCGATGAAGATGTTCACGCCTTTGACGCATACCGAGCGTGCATGCCGTGGCCTGCGATTCCCTTTTCTGATGTGGAGACGAGGAAAGAGCTAAACCGGAGCTTCGGGATTGAAGGTATTCCCGCCCTGATTATAATACAACCTAATAATAACCGTGAAAATGATGAGGATGCAGTTGTGTATAACGGAGTTGAGGTGATATACCGCCATGGAATGGAAGCTTTTCCGTTCACGAAAGAGAGGTTGGAGGAGTTGCAGAAGGAAGAGAGGAAGAAGCATGAAAAGCAGACGCTGAAAGATTTGATAACACATCGTCACAGAGATTTTGTTTTGGGCCACTCCATACTGCAAGAACAAGTAAGTGTTATTATATTGGGTCCAGATCTAGTCGAATTAAGTTGGAAAGTGTTTTTTTTTTTTGAAAACAAGGTTGGAAAGTTAAAAAGTGTTAATGAAAGATTGAGACTAACTAAGGTGGATTATTGAGTGAGCAACGAGGAATTGAAATTTAACTGACGATCGAGACTAATAGTTCAAATGTTCAAAAAATTGTAAATATATATATCGTCGCTCAATTGACCGAAGTTGCAAAAAAACTTTCGATTCCAGGCCGGATTTTTTTACTTCTTATTTTTTGAAATTTTACATTTATTCGCTCATCTTCTCCTTGAATATTTTCCATGTTTAATTTTACTGTTGCATGGGAGGCCATTGTTAGTCCGATTGCGTGGAGTAGTTTGACATTCATCCGTCTTTTCTTGTAAACCGTCTTATTCGTGATTCAATGAATTAATTTTTGGTTTAAAAAAGTACATTAGATTTACAACTTTTTTCAAGTAATTACGGGACTAAATTTCTTAAAACTAAAAATAAAAGGACTAAATTGCATAACCTGCAATAATTGAAGGACAAAAACATAATTTCTCTAAATTTATATGTTTTTTTTTGTTGAGTACTAACCGATCTTGTTACAATGTAGTATCTGTTAATTACTTTCTCAACTTACTTACTACTGAAGCATAAAGAATATTATGTTCATAATTACTTTCTCAACTTAGCACTCCTGTCATAAGAGAGAGTCACTTTGTATTTATATGTAGGTGCCTGTTGATTCATTAACTGGGAAAACAGTGGGCCTATATTTCTCAGCAAAGTGGTGCCACCCGGAACAGAAATTCACGCCAAAGCTAATATCAGTGTACCAAAAGATTAAGCAGGAGACCGAAAACAACGGCGGCGCCGGCGGTTTTGAGGTGGTGTTTGTGTCGAGCGACCGTGACCAGAAAACCTTCGACGCCTACTTCGGGACAATGCCATGGCTAGCACTTCCATTTGATGACCCGAAAAACAAGGAATTAACCAAGTACTTCGACATTACAGGGATTCCCAGCCTGGTAATTCTGGGGCCGGACGGCAAAACCGTGACAAAGCTAGGGAGGAACCTGATAAACTTGTATGAAGAAAAGGCGTATCCGTTTACGCGAGGCAGGGTGGAGTTGCTGGAGAAGAAGATGGATGAAGAAGCGAAAAGTCTGCCGAAATCTGAGTTCCATGTGGGGCACCGGCACGAGCTGAGTTTGGTGTCGGAAGGGACCGGCGGCGGAGCTTTCATCTGTTGTGACTGTGATGAACAGGGGTACGGCTGGGCTTACCTTTGCCTCCGGTGTGGCTATGAAGTGCACCCTAAATGTGTGAAAACTATCATGGAACCAAATAAGAGTTAATTTCCTGGTTTTTGCAGTCATGAAGGTCCTGTTTCAAGTAATCTTTATTAGAATAATATAAAGAAGTTTGTCATTTCATAAAGATTTTGATGAGAGCAGAAGTGAAAATACTTTGTGAATACTGGAAGCAGTCCAACTTAGGTTTATTATACTTGATCGGTTTACTCAAATAGTCAAACTCAGGTTATCATAGTTGATTAGCTAGCTTACTCAAACCCAACAGGCAATTTAAAATTGTAACTTGTGATTACAGAGTCAACAACATGATCAACTTGGATGGATTCTCCATTGCATTGCATATTTACCATTCATTTCATTGAATCAACAATCTGAGCAATAGAGAGAAGAATGAATCTTGATTTACTGTAAAAAAGGAAAGATGCTCTAATTAGCAGCTGATGTGAAATTTTACTACTTTTAGCCCACAACCAACAAATAAAATCTCAAGTCATCAACCACACAAACAAACCCAAACCAAAAGCATCTATCCCACGTTGGACCATCACGGCATCACCTCCACATTCCTTTCCATGAATTTGTGCTGTCGATGTAATGAAGAAACCAATGAATCTTACTTTACAATAAAAAGGAAAGACGATGCTCTTTGCCTATAAAGGAGCCGTGTAAAATTCACAAAAAGTAATCCCACAAACAGCAAAATGTGGAATCTCCACAATTACTAGGAATAAAACCATAGTAACGTAACTGTGTTACACCAATACAATCAATAACCAAGATAAGTTAGTTACTATAAGGTGTAATCTCACAATAAAACTTTGACTACTTTATATATATCAAAAGATAATTACTTTTAAGATTAGAATAAATTACACCCCATGTGAATGTTGTGTCACATCACATCAAATAATTAATGAATAATCCTCATGCTATGATATGACAATCCAACAAAAGAATTGCCATTACTTCAAAATGCATGTATGAGAAAGATTCTGCCAATAGCATTTTGGTAAGCTTACTTGAGTGCGCTGTTTTCTCTATTGGCATTCATTAAACACAGTCATCTTCCCATAACAAAAATCAGCAACAAAATTGAAAAAGTTCTATTTTCCATTTCCATGCAAATTCTAGCATTGCCCTACTGCCTGCACGGCTGCACTGCTTCCCCAATCACAGTATACAGGGGCCCCCATTTAACTCCAACTCTTACCATGCGAAATGTAGTGAATTATGCTCTGATATACATACTCCAAAACTCCCTCTTTCCGCATAGAAGCTAAGTTCTTAGCAGAGCAGTGTTTTTCTCATATTAAAGCTCCGGTGAAGCCTTCCAAATTGATATCAAGAAACCATAGAATGGGGCAGTGGGTGTTACTCGCCCTCTTTCTACCATGCGCCAGCATGTCCGCAGTGTTTATAGTCTACTTCTGCTCATTCTGGTACGCCATCAGGTATCGGGCCGGTGATGGTGCTAACCAGGAGGTGGTGAAAAACAGCCGGCAGAGGGGTCTATCTGCCACGCAGCTTAACAAGCTTCCAAGAATTGCAGGCAAGGATTTGGTCCTGGGGAACGATTGTGCTGTTTGTTTGGAAGATATAGGGAGTGACGAACCTGTTAGGTTGATCCCGGGTTGCAACCACGGCTTCCATGTAGAATGCGCGGATGCGTGGCTGGCCAAGCACCCGGACTGCCCTCTCTGCAGATCAAAGCTGGATCCGGAACTCCTTGACCCGCCCCCACAATCTAACCCCTGCTAAGCTCTCTATTTTGTATGATCATGACTAAATGAAGGGTGCCCCGGTGGGGGCAGTATTGACTCTAGTCTCTAGGTGCTTTAGTAAGTTGAAAAAGTAGTTACGAACAGATACTACATTGTAATAGAGTTAGTAGTACTAAAAAAAAAAAAGGGTGTCACGCTATTAGTCTTCATGTATTTAGCTTACAACCACATGTAGATTATTGTTTTAAAAAATAAAATCTGACATTCTAAGTTAAATATCATCAGCTCTGGTGTCTCCCAAAGTTAAACTTCACCTGTACAACATAGCGTGTCCTAATTTGCTCCACATTGTAAACTATATACTCATTGTACAACAAGCTACCCTGCAAGGAAGATTGCAATATTTAGTTGGTAATGACAACTGAATATATTCTTACAAATGATGAAATGAAGCTTCTTGCATATAATCCTCACAGCACCAAAGGTGTGGAATGCTAGGGGATTGGAGTGTACAAAGCCTTGATATACAACAAGGAAAAGGAGGAAATTGTAAGGAAAATTACCTTTATGCCTGGCTGCTCTTTGGGGGTTCCACAGGGAACAACAACGCCATCTTCGAGTGTACAAGCCTTTGAAAAATCTGGAGCAGTGGCACCAACTCCTTTGGTACTGGAAATGTTGAATCTTAAAGAGTCAAAACAAAATCACAGTAGCTACAAATTTCATCAGAAATTTAATTTTACACATCTAGTAGGGGAAAAGAAAGTGCATCTGGGAGTTTGGGTATATTGCATATTTCAACTATCAACTGTGACTATTCATATATTATTAAGTGTTATAAACCAACTAAACCAGACCAGGTTGCTGCAGCATAACTTGAAAAAGAATAAAGGGAACATAAACCATCATTGCCAAACTTCAAATCAAAAGAACATAATTGGAATAAACTGCTTAATCATATAGTTCTTTTGCATAGAAATAAAAAAAATGGTAGGGAATTTTGGGGGGTGTTTGAATCAGACTCAAGTGTTAGCTGAAGATGAGAAGAATGAAACCTTAGCTTCCCCTTTGGTAATTTGTCAGCATTATAGTTTGCTGTAAGCAGCTCATTCATTTCTCCAAGAGCAACCTGAAAAGAAAAACATGCAGGGTCACATTATTGCAATATCTCCAAACAGAAAAACTACATTAACACAACAACAGAACACCTTAATGCCCAAAAGTTCCTAGTTCTTGAATTATGAAATAGTGGATACATAAAATAGGAGTATGCATGTTCAATGTGGCTCAACTATAGCCAAGCACACATCACCAAAAAGAACCCTAATTCTTTCTGCAGGAAAAAAAAAAAAAAAGGCCCAACCTCGCATAAAAGTAACACACCATCCCCAGCAGTAGGGCTTGCATAGCAATAATTTGCACTCTTAGAGAACATATCAGCAAAATAAACTCCTTTCCCAAACATGTAACCAGTTACAGGGGCTTCTGGAGGAGCAATACGTAAACCTGGTGTTGTACACACAAGGCAACAATCAGTCAACCACTCATTGAATGGATTCAAACTTCATAATAACAAAGAAAAAGACACGTGAACAACCTTGGGACAGAATACCAATCCAGTTGGATAGTCGAGAACCATGCCACAAAAGCATCCTGTTTCTTGTGTTGGAGAACTATTTTAAAGGAAGGCAGTGACAGTAGAATTCTAAATAAATTAGAAACAACTGAAACAATAACAATAACAATAACAATAACAGCAAAAGTGAGTGGAATATCCAATGCCAAATATGTTCCTTCACCTTCTGAAATCGTTCTTCTTCACCATCTCTTGCCACCCTGAATATATGAACAATATCCACATTATAACTTGAATGTGTCTTCGCATGTGTATTCTTCATATATTTCTCAACCTGAGCAAAAGAATATTTCTCAACTTTAGCAGGCCACACAAACAAATGAAGTCATTGAACTGTTTTTTCAAACAGCAAAGAACTCAGCAAATATATCAAACTGTTGTTCCAAACAAAGTAAGAATAGAAGGAAATCAAGCACAATGAACTAATACCATTAGATACTCTTTAGTGCCAACATCAACTGGAGTCATTTGACAATGTAGCTGCTGATAATGATAATACAAGGGATCATCCTACAAGAAATTGAAAACATGAGTTACAGTGCATAAAAATACAAAACAGCTTAATGAGAGGTCTAATGTTCACTTGTGAAAAAACACACACACATGCTTCCTCCCTCATTTCTGTAATCAATCAAAAATTGGAATTGGCTGAAAGAGAAAACTATAATAATGGACTGCTTAAGATCAGATAAAATAGGTAGCCAAATAAACTGAGGATATAAATATTATGTGACTCTCTATCTCTCTTGCTCAACAGACAGCATAAACGACACACCAATAATTGGTATGTAATTAGCTTTGAAAGGTAAATAAAGAAGTACCTGTAACTCAGTTGGGTCCTCCAGCAACTTAGTGGCAAGCTCAATTAATCCAAGAGATTCAACCTTTTATTTCCAAGGAGTGGTGCACCAAATCAATTAAATGGATTAAGTCAATAAATGGGACAACAGAGGTATTACCTGCTGGCCACTTAAAAATAACATCACTAAAAAAGCCACAAACAATTCAGCAGTTTTTAGCACAGCTTTAGTGACAGAGGAACAAGGAAACTTTTTAATCCTACATCTCATTATCCAGCTAAATCCTTCTTTTGAAACATTAGCAACTTCACATGGAGCATATGCCCCAAAAAATAATAATAAAATAAAATAAAAAATAAAAAATAAAAAAATTTGATGCATGAGAAAACCTTTTTGTTCTATAATGATGCATGAGAAAGATGACAACTTTTCTTGACCATATGAGTATATGGCCATTATATGTGAATCGAGTTAGGATTTAAGAACGAATTAAAAGCCTTCGCAAAATCCAATCATTGAATAGTAAATGCACAGCTATGGAAATATGTGTGTCCAGGTGTGTTTGCACATGCATGCGTGTGTAAATTGTAAAATTATATTTAACTAAGAAAAATAGAAATTACCATTTCCAATTTGTGTTTCAACTTCTGAGGGGTATCAATGGTAAACTCACCTGTCATCATAGACATCACCAATTTAACCAGAAAATCCTTCAACAAAATAAAATGTTCTATATTTTATGATCATTAGGTGGTAGCAACTTGTTCCAAATCGAGAGTGCATAAAATGATTACAGAGAAGCTGTTGCAATATGTTGCTATTACCCAATGGAATGATTAGTGTATGTGCAGATGGCCTAAATTCCTAAAATTATAGGGAGAAAATTTTGGAATATGTTGCTATTACCCAATGGAGTAATGCTGTAAGTACAGATAGAAGAGAGGCATGCCTGAACAATAAGGAATAAGGACTTACGCATCTTTTTGTAGCCAAAGTCATGAGGAATGACAGTGTAGAATTCACTGCAATTTAGTACTAATGAAGTTTTAGCAAATATTAATCTAGTAACTTCTCTAACTCAAAAGTTAAATTTCAGTGAAAATCTATTAAAGAAAAATAACTCAAACCACAGCCAATTCCTCTGAAAATCCACAGTTTCACATCTTACCTGCTTAAATTTTCAAGAATTTTTCTATCTGATTGGTTAATCACATCAGCAATCCTCTTCAAGACGTCATAGCCCTAAAAAATGCAGCCATTTTCAGTTGTTGTGAGCAAAGTTCCTTATCCTCAATGATTAATGAAACATGGAAAGAATAAATGCATGCAACATGTCATAGCCAATATTTTTACAATGGCAGAATGGCAGTAGTAAATATAACACTCCATATCACAGTAACAAATTCAACAACACAGAGAATACATCAATGAACAACTCATGTACTAACCTTTGAAATTGTTGATTTGCTCAGCTTGCCTAGGGGCAACTTGTCAGCATTATATCCTATATAACACAAGGAATTAAACAAAAACATATAAAGTAGCAGAAAATGAGTCTGCAACTGTCAACAGTGGTAAAATTCATAATGAATACTGATGAACATGATGATAAACAAAAGATCATACTTAAAGCATCCTAGAGTACCAGTGTACCACTAGTCATGTAATGAAAATTGGTATATATGCTATTTTGAAAAAAAAAAAAAAATCATATTTACATATAAAACATAGCACAATAAAAAGCCAACCTATTTCCATCATTTGTTGCTTCATCATGCTAACATTGCAAATAAGAGAAATGAACTTGGCAATTCGTCCTTCCAGTTTTGTTTCACGGGGTTGATTTTTCATTAAAGAGTTTGGCTCTCCTGAAACCTGTTGGAATTGTAATCTCAGCCTCAGAAACAGTTGGACTCCAAACTAAAAAGTGTCTGACATGGCAATAATAACAAGTGAATTGGCATTCATGTAATAAGAACAAAAACACCAAAGATGTTTCACCAGTGCAATATATCGAAATTGAATACTGGTAATGCATGCATCAGTGTACAGCTATTAACTTCATAGAACTCACTGATGAATCTTCTCCATTTTGACTGTAGTCCATTTCCAACCAAGTATATTTCCCTGGGTAGCAAACAAAGTCCTTACGGTTGGACCAATGATTCTTAGTTTTTCCATGGAACTTGCTCTCAAATTCACGAATTGCATCATGTTGAGATGTATAGGGGCCAAAGACCTGTGTTCCACCCTTGGCACCAACTCTGCCCCATCTGTTGTAGACTAGGAATTTCCCACCACCATCAAATTCTGCAATATTTTGCTGTAAACTGATCAGTTTGCAAAATTACAGACTTTAATAATTTTTTGTCTTTTCAATAGCTCCACTAATGTCGTGTGGTGCATTTGGGAATAAACCAAGTCATAAACCCCTTTCATCAACCTCAGTCCAACCAGTTTTCTTATTTTAGTTTTTAGAGGAAAGAAAACTCCATAGAATGAACTGAACAGCTCTACAATTTTATGGTACAGTATAAATTTTAAACTTGCAATTTTGCTGCAAAAAGTTAAAAAGATATACTAACCTAAAGCTTGAATAACATAGAACTTGTTATTGTTCTGTCCAACATTTGTCTGGTTCAGCATTGCATCATAAATTTCATCCCCCTGCAAATCAACAGAAGCCTAGATACATAAATTCACGAGCCTAATACAAAAAAATATATATATATTTATATTTAAGATAAATCAATAATGATATGTTATGAAGACATTTTCTTGTACTGCAGTGACATAAATTTTCAATTTATATAATATAATAAGTTGGAGTTTTAATTTTCATTTTCTTCAAATGAGGGAAAATGTCTGATAAATGTGTCTACTTATAATTTTACCATATTATGTTTATCTATTTACAAAAATAACCCTAATAAAAAACTAGTATTTGATAGCTCTTAGTCAAGCTCAATCTCTAAAAATAGATCTTGACCAAGCTCAAGCTGAGCTTTGGATTGTGAGCCTTGCCAAGCTTTGATTGCAATGCTCAAGCTTGGCTTGGCTTGACTACATGCCTGGTTCTGGTAGAAAGGATATGCTTTAGCAATCTAGAGAGGAAGAAACAACAAATTCCCGAATGATAAGCACTTACACACTGCAGAAGATGGTAATTTGCCTTGATGTCATCAGGAAGCCATTGATCTAAAACAGCTGCACCTTTCTTTGTTAATGTGACCAATTTCTCTTCCTTAGCTTCTTCAACTACACCAAAATCAAATTAAGACAATAAAATATAACCATTGATCATATGCGGGCATTTGAGCAAGATAACTCTTCGCAGCAAACAATAACAGCAAAATTAAGTCTATATATAAGAAATATATATTGCAGAGCAATAGAAAACATAGAGAGACAACAAATAAGTGCAAATAGACCTAGGCTAGAAAGGCAAATAGGAATAACCCATGTGAGCGGGCCTTATAAGTGATCTTACAGATAAAAGGATTAACCGAGTGAAAAGTATACCTTCAACAACGTCCGGTAATTTACCGTTATCTGAACCATCATCAGAGAAAGAAGAAAGCCTCTCAACTAGTTCTTTCTTCGACCCGCTAGTTGAAATCCCACGACGGCTTGCTTCTTCCCTCAGTTGCTTAACAGTCATGCTCCTCAGTTCCTCTGTCACCTTGACTTTATTCTTCTCAGTGTCTTCATTCTCCGAACCATCCCTCTGCCTTTTCCGATTATTGCCGTTTGAACTAGTGGACTGACGGTTGCTCACTTCCTGGATAGCTTCTTCCAGCCTTCGCACCTGCAAATGTTTCAGATTCAATGCCCAAACTGTGATATAGAAGGAAAGAGATGGGAGGCGGTTACCACTTACCAGTGTGGGTTTGGTGCCGGTTGTGTCAAGGCCGCGTTTAGCCAGCTCTGCACGAAGCTCGTCGACTTTGAATTTGGTCGCCATTGCTGAAGAGAAACAATAATCTGTCGCCTCTGAAGCTTTTCAGTTTTCAATTTGGGTTTTTGGAGGGCTTTTGAATGGGGTTTTATTTTATAGAACTAGTACGAGAGACTTCCAAGGGAAGAAATTCTGTTTCATTGTGCAGAGCACGATTTTGCGCGGGCCTTTTATACTCTTCGTGCTACATATACTACCCGGTCAAGGTGCTCCACTAATCAATATTTGAAATTTTGTCAACATCTTTTGAGTGTAGTCGTGGTTAAATCGTTATAGTGAGTTTACCATTTTTGTTAATTTATAAACTATGAAAGTTGTTTTTCAGACTATTACAAATTAATCTCGTGTACATTTAGTTAACACATTTAGTATCTACAGTTGTCTTATGGAAGAAGAATTTTCAGTTCTTAAAACTCACTTATAAGCCGGTAAAATTATACCGTAATGCCTTTAATCCATTTTGCTTGCAATTGTTAAACATGTTGTAACACATAGAATGATAGATATCATTACTGAAACAACTTATTAAGCTTTTAATTTCTTCGTCATTTCAAGAAGGGGAGGGAGGAGAGTTCAGGCAGGTTGCAGGTTGTTTCTTTGTCAAAAGAAACAAGATCTTTTTTTTTTTCTTCCCATAATTATTGATATCAAATAGTCACAAACATCTGTCCTTTTAACATAGTCACAAGTAGAAAAAGTCGAACTTCGTTCAGACCACTTAACCATCAACAACTGTATTCACTCAAACCGGCAAGTTCAGAGACAAGAGCATGCATCTTCATCAGCAATACCACATCATCCCGAGTTGCTTGGAGCCTTTTCTTTTGGATGCTTTGATCCATAATGATCCACAAGCTGATTCTGGTTAGCTAGTTGTGCCTGAAAACCACAATCTTCTATCAACTTTTACAGATTCAATTAAAGATATATGGAAGGGTTGCAACTCTATAACAATTTGGATTATGTATTGCCAAACAAAATGGAAAAAGAACCACATCAAATGTGCATCTTTTTCACTAGAATGAAAGCTCAAAATAGCCCAATTTCAGATAGTGAGGCATATTCGAGTTTCCAAGCTATGTGCACTCAGTCACAGTCTAGGAAGCGAGCTATCCTAGTTAAACCTATGCAACACAAGTATGGCGATAACAGATGGCATTTGCCCTTCAATGACACTCCAACAGCCACAAAGCTAGTGCTGGTAATTAATAATAGCTAGAAAATTAAAGAGGAGCAGTATGGAATGGCTATAGAATGATTATAATCTGCTATAGCTAAACCCCGGTGGCATCCAGTCCAAATAGAACTTTCAACCACCATACAAGTTCACAGGAAAGTTGTATTTATTGTTCAGTCCTACAAATTGTCTGCTAGAAAGTGGATGTATCTATCTATTTCAAAACATTCTTTATAAAGAGCTGCAAATTTTAACTATAGAATGGAGTAGGGTAAAATAGCCTGAACGATGCTGAATTACGGCTAATCGAAAGCCTGTAATTTCCACTAATTTTAGTTCATATGGTATGTGGCAAACTGATCTTTACTTTTTTTCCAGTTCTGCAAAAGTAGTTCACAAAAAATTGCTAGTTTACGCCAACATAAAATAAATTACTTTCTGCATATTAATCATGAGGGGGGAAAAGGAGTTGCAATCAAGTAAACCATTTCTATAAGCCTCCAAAAACAGTGATACAGAATATTCTCAAAAAGCAGACGTGAGTTCACCTCAATCTACAAAGGGAAAGGTCCTACAGATACAACTAATCGGCAAGAGAAGAGTAAGAAGGTACAGAAAATTCTCAAAAAGCATAAAGGTCCAGTATACTCCGTATTTTGATAAACGATGTTCAATTCCACCAAAAAAATTGCAAATAAACAGACAAAATCAAACAACACAATAGAAGCATCACACAATCCGGATCTGAAATCGAATTTATGTTAATCAAATGATCCAACGGATAAACCTAATCGGCAAGAGAAGAGTAATAAGGAAGGCGAATACCTTGCAGATGGGGCAGATGACTTTGAGGCCAACAGCTCGAGCTTCGATCTGAGACCCTTTGGACTTCTGATTCTTCTCCGCATTTTTTCTCTGCGCTTCGATCTTTTGCTTTCCCCTCGTCATCTCTCTCACGTTCTCGCCACACCTTCGCTCCTACCGTCAAGTCTCACTAATCGCAGGGTCAAACTCCGAATTTGCGATTACCAGGAAAAGGTGGTATGGTGAAGTGGTGAACCACCCGCCTCCGTTTAGTTTCACTTCGGGACAAATTAATACGTTAATTTTGATTAACGCTCAACATATATCAACACGACAACACATCTCTAAAGTTATAAATTTCGATTTTCAAGGCAAAAAGAACAAAAAAAATTGTTGTTTTTTATCCCTTATTTTCCCATCTATCTCTTTCATTATATCTCGCATACATGTATTTAGAAAAACCCAACAAAAAATCCATACTAATGAGATTGCTCTCGTGAAAGAGCCTAAAGTGCGGGTCCCATCATCCACCAAAGCGAGGGGAGATGACCGATGAGCATGACTAGATCACTAGACGCTTGGCGTAGCAAATATAACCGTACACATATGTGTGACACTGATGTTAACAATCATCAAATATAAAACAAAATAAAACTTTAAAAAAATCTGCATGGACAGCTCAATTGGTAACATGGGTGAGATTTGTAAGGAAATACTAGGGATCGGGTCTTACAAGCGGCAGTGTGGGGGCAAGTAAGAAAAGGCATAGCCTATGTGTTCAGTTGAGTTACTATGATTTACATCCTCTCATAAGATTTGTCCGATTTGAAAAAATAATTGAATAATCATAACTAATGGTAATATGAATGAGTTGACCTATTAAAACATTGATGTTAATAGTGAAATTGTTAATGATATGAGGCATGCTAAGACTAAGGGTGTGTTTGGAAACCCGGAAAAATGATTTCTGGGAATCATTTTCCGAGTTTTCAGTGTTTGGCAAGTGAGGGGAAAATCGAGTCAACGAAAAATAAGGTTTCGGTCAACGGAAAAGGAGGTCTTTTTTCTGGAAAGATGACTTATGGAATTTTTTTTCGAAATTCATTTTCCGGAACTTTGCTTATCTTATTTGCGTCGTCTTCAGGTGTCTCGTTCTTCTGCTGTTCATCCTCTTTGGTTTCGAACCAGTCGTCGACTGTGTAGGTTTTAGTTTTTTTTTTTTTTTTTTGGTTAATTTGTTGTTTTTTTTTTTTTTTTTTTTTGGGTTAATTTGTTGTGTTTTCTTTTTGTTAATTTGTTCTCTTAAAAAAAAATCATTTTCTTGTTTATTTTCTGAAAAATGAACCAAACACACAAAACAGTTTTTCAGAATACATCCAAACACCGGAAATGAAGTTATTTTCCATAAAATAACTTATTTTCCAGAAGTCATTTTACTGCTTTCCAAACACACCCTAAATGACACGTTAATCTTGTGTTTGGTTTTGTGTTGTGCAGTAAATTTTAACTTTACCCTCAACGTAAATCGAATATGAGAATTGAGCAACTGATCGATGGTAAGGATGTGTTGTGATAAAGTAATGGTTGTGGAATGCAGCGTTGTAATATTTTAATTTATATTACGGAGTATAAATGTATATTTTTTTTGAATACATTTATTACGGAGTATAAATGTATAAAAACAATATTTGGTAAATACGTTAAAAGATAGAAAAAACATATTTGGGTTGATATAGTGTTGAATGAGATAAATTAAATGTTGGTAAGCTAATTTACTATATTTAATATACAATAAATGAAAAGATAAGATTTAGAGATATTTTTTTCTCATAGAATAAATTTGGTCCTAATTCTCGAAAATCGTTTTCAAAATAAGAAATTATACTCCTTAATTTTTGTTTAAAGTTTGCCATCTAACCCAAAAGAATTTTACTACATGTATCTCTATTTATACTCTCTTATTTTTACTTATTCATGTGATAATTGATGATTAGTTATATTCACTATGTGGATTATAGTTTCATTTGTGGATCATAATAAAACTGTAATTGGGAGTAAAATTTAAGAGTAATAATAATAGTTTCCATATTCAAAAGTGTGTTTTGAAAAGTTTTACTGTATTCCTTATCAAATACGGATGCAATTATGGATTACCGTCTCGTTAAGGCGTCAACTGCAAATTTATACCGTCAATTATAAATTTTGAAAAGTTTTACTTTATTCCTTATCAAATACGGATGCAATTATGGATTACCGTCACGTTAAGGCGTCAATCATAAATTCATACCTCACATTAATAATAATTTCCATACTCAAAAGTGTGTTTTGAAAAGTTTTACTTTTATTTTTTTTACAATGAAAAGTTTTACTTTATTCTTATCAAATGCAAATGCAATTACAGATTATCGTTCCGTTAAGGCGTCAATTATGAATTACCGTCCAATGAATAGTTTCCATACTCGAATGTGTATTTTGAAAAGATTTACTTTATTATTTATCAAATACGGATGCAATTACGAATTATCGTTCCGTTAAGACGTCAATTAAAAAATACTACTTGGACTCTCAAATTCTACTCCACATTTTTACTTCTCCATACAAAAGTTGAATGTTAACACTTTCCTTGAACTTACCAGATGAAGGTAACTTATCATATATTGCCACATCGGAGAGTAAAAGTGAAAGAGTATAAAATGAGATTCCATATACTAGAACTCATAAATTTATACCGTTCCAGACATTTGATTTGACCCTTATTCCAATCCGTAAAATGAGACTAATAAGTACGCCCGACCACCTTGGGTTGTGCACACTCTGGTGTGGTGCTAAGCTTCACTGCGTCGGTGGCACGTGTGGACAGTCGCGTTCTTACGTGCGAACCCACTCCACTCTCATTGGCTCAACCGATGGCCTTTTAATTCCGCCATCGAATTCTCTCTCCTCCCCTCTATCTCTCTCTAGAAGGGCTTCACGAATCGAGAGTGTGAAGAGAGAAGCTTCTTCTTGTCGTTTTACTCTCTCCAGTGTACCCATTCTCAGTTCAACTTCACATCTTCCCGCATACATATCTGTGCTGAGCTGAAATCACCTCCGAGCTCTCTTTAACAGATCGAATCTGACACTCCTCAGGTACTACTTTGCTTATGTGTGTTTTTTATGCTGTAAACTGCTTGTGCAACTGCTTCAGTGTTTTTTTGCTTGATTTTCGGAGCATTTATCTGAATTCCGTAAGAATTTGTGTATATATATCTTATATAAATGTATGCGTTTTTGTGTAAGTTCGTTCATATCGGGAAAGTTCTTAGCTGCTAGAGCGAGGTATGGAACTGTAGTCATATTCGATCGCCTTACTCTCGTTGATCATGTTCCTTTGGATGTTTTGGGGTTTGGAATTTGGATTCAATCATTTTGACAATTGGAACTTGTAATGACATGACTGCATTTGCTGGTATACTTAGAGATGATATCACTGAACTGATTGGAACTATGTTGATGATATGATCAGAGAAGATGAGGCTTCCACAGTAGACTAGTGAGAAGAAACGCTATCAATGGTTTCTGGCTGTGAACTAGCTACCTAAACCCAAATCAGTATGGAACTTATGAAGTTTGAGGATTAATTATGGTGAGCCAGAAGTGTGTGGAAATATCCATCAAATACATTCGTATTAAGATATTTTTTTTTGTAGGGAAGAAAAGTATCTCAATATGGTCATCATTAGTGTAATATCTCAATCTTGTGTTGTACAAGATGGTACAAGTTTAAGGCTATGGTCAAACTGCATGCTACTTGTTGCTAACACATGGGCTGAAAGAAGATGGGTGTCTGCCCTGCTGTTTATCACTGCCTAAATCACATCAATGCCAATTTGTTGTGTGTCAAGCTAAAATAATGCACATCTACAATGACTTGACATGTTGTTAATTTCATATATGATATGAAGTGAATTTAGTTGGATCTTGGATGATGGTGTTGCAAGTGAATGTGGAGGAAATAGATGAGAATACAAAAGTGCTTATTTTGTGTTACTACATATAAATTAACAAGAGTTAAGTTTTGTTGAAGTCAAGAAAAACGAATACCATGCTTAAAGAGCATGATTTTCTCCTATTGGTTAACTGATTGGTTTCTCAACAAGCTTGGTTGAGTAGCAAGCCTTTGCCAGTTGATAGAATGCAACCTGCTATATAAGGCTATAACTTGGCATCAATCTCTCTATCTTACAACTTTAGTACTTAATTCTTCATTCAATTTAATTGTGAAAAACTAAAATGAACTGCCATTCAATGGATTTATAATCTATTTTTTAAATCCATTGCACTAGTTCTAGAAAAATGAAATTGTCTAATACTCTGTAATTTTCTATGGAATACATTTACATGAATTGGTAAAAAAATGATGTTTGATTGTTTTTTTTGTTCTTATACAACAAGAGCCATAATGCAGTCACCATTCTCACTATTATTTCTCAAATTTCTTTATTACTCGTATATTATATTATTATTACTACTAATTTAATCATCATATGTTTTTCTATTGTTCCTACCAGGGAGCGTTTATCCTTCCATAAGGTGGCTTTGCTTTTGTATCATCAAGCTATTAACTCTATGTCCAAGAAAGCCATAATTCAGTGTGGGTGTCTCAAATGATCTGTAGAAATCTTCTTATGCTTGATCAGCACCAAAATGGGTGGCTTCTGTGTGAAAATTTCCCAGCTGTTGCTTTTAATCTTGCTACCATGCACCTTATTACAAGTAGCCCGCCCTCTTAGCCCTGATGGTAAGTTGTTCATTCTATGTTGCACATGTTCCTTGTAAGTTCTGTACTTTATGGCTTAAACTGCACATGATTCATAAAATGTGGATTGAGGATTATGAAGTTAAATCTTCAGTGATCTCTGTTAAAGTTAATATCCAAGTCAGTTGCCTTGGTCAGATATTCAAGCACGGATTTTTACCCTGTTATTTCACAAATTCTTATGAGGTGTTGGCACTGCATTTGTGTGTAGGTCAAGCACTTAATAACTTTAGAACAGCAATAGTTAGTTCAGATGATGTGCTTCGCCAGTGGAGACCAGAAGATCCTGATCCATGCAGGTGGAAAGGAGTAAAATGTGACCCAAAATCCAAGCGTGTTACTTCCTTGTAAGTTGCCATTTTATCCTGAATTATACTTTGAATCCTGACTGACCGTTGTACTGTGGTTTTCCTATGTTTATCAAGAGAGTTGATTAAGAAGCAATGCATCTATTTTGGTCTTTCATTGGTGATGCCCTTAAATCAAATAAATAGCTTTATTTGAGAATTTTGTTATATTCTACCGCATGGTATTGTCATATTGAGATTGTTGTATTTCATACAATGGAAGACCCTTTAGTGCGTCATGAATTAGTTCTTTTAAGGGCTTGATAATTGGCTGTGTTGTGCTTTTACATTTTTTAGTAATTTTTTTTATTGCAAATTACTTTAGTTCTGTTCCTTATCTCAGCTGATAGAGAAAAGTTACTAATATTTCAACCTTATACTCTGATCCATCAATTTAAGTTGTGGTTAATAGTTTCATATTGGACTTGTTAATGGTGTTTGTTATTTACTCATTCAGGAGCCTCCCTAATCACAAGTTGAGTGGACCTATATCACCAGACATTGGGAAACTAGATCAGTTGCAAATCCTGTATGGATACCATTATTTTTATTTTCTCTACAATGCTTCTAGTTACTGTTAATCTGCTAACCTAGCATTTGTATTTGCAGAATCCTTCATGACAACAACTTCTATGGGACAATTCCTCCTGAGTTGGGGAACTGTACAGTGCTGAAATCTTTGTAAGTGCTCTTTATTGTTTGTTGAAGATTTTACTTTCATCATTTTGCCATATGATCTGGTTTTGGTCCTTTGAGCAGGGTCTTTGGCCTCCTAGGTTTTCATTAGTTCATCAAGATTTAGCATTTAGGCAAATAGTGCTTTTGTTTTTTGTATGTTCCTAACAAGAATTAGTAGTGCCTTTATGAATGTTTTTGCCCCTTGAGAGATTAGATCTTCCTTGTTTCCAGCTACATCATTCTTGGTAGCATAATCATATATACCTAGAGAGGAATTAAGTTATTATCCTTTAAAAAAAAAAGATTCTAAATGAGTGAAGGGCTTTTAGTTCTTTGCTTTTGATACAAAATTTGGGTTAAGTATTTCTCTGTAAGTTTTGCTGCTAATGTGAGGCACATTCATCCTTAAGTCCTTAACCTATATTTCATGACAGGTTTCTGCAGGGTAATTATTTGAGCGGACTGATTCCTGATCAATTGGGAAACCTTTCTTTTCTTGAAAATCTGTAAGATACTTCTTCTTTTACTCAAATACTCCATATCCTTTTACATGTTGGTTTCATCACCATCTGTGTTTGAGGTTTTAACAAACTGTTTCCTGATCTGAGTAAGATTATTGTTATCTTTACTACTAGATAATTGTTCTTCTGAAAATCAATATTAAACTCAACTATCAACTTTCTTGTGTGCACCTATATGATATTCGTTTCCTGATTTTATGAAACTGATTGTCAAGAACTGACCACAAGAGGACATGTCTAGGTCCTTTCTCTGACAAATGCCGTTGCTTTGCCTGCTGGGAATTCAACCAATGTGAAGTTTAGTCAATTATATATGAACTGCTGTTGCTTAGGAACCATTAAGTGCCATGTCTGCTACTTGTTTCTGTATTGATTTGTTTCATTATATATACAACAGCTTTGTTCATTAATATGGTGGTGACTGTCAGAAATCAATATTGATGCTACTTTGTTTTGTGCAGGGATCTTTCAAGCAACTCTCTCAGTGGAAATATTCCACAATCACTGGGGAATTTGAACAAACTGATTATGTTGTGAGTGAAATTAATTTGTCACGTTAAACTGCCACATTGAGCTCCAGATATTTTTCTTTCCTTTTGGATCTGATACACACGTAATATTTATATATTATTCTGTGATTGTGGACAGCAATGTGTCAAACAATTTTCTGACTGGACAAATACCTTCTGATGGCCATCTTTCCAACTTTGGAAATGACTCGTACGTTTTAAATTTTAGTAATTTCTTCTCCTAAATTACTACATTGAGAGTTGCTTGCTTAAATTGTTATTAATGATTGTCTGATTATTCTCTTTTGGCCTGGACTTGGTGCATGTATCTAAGTAAATGTATGGCATACACTTGAATCACAAAAAATTCTTAGTGCCTAGAATTGGTTATAGTACTAGTAAATTCTGAGTTGCAAATGCATATATTTATTAAAAGAAAGTTAGAATTTCATGCCTTACTGGCTTACTGTGATTCTCTAGAGTTCTACATTTCCCCTGAACCCCACAATGGCTTACTTTGTCAAACTGTGTTGTAAATATTTACTACTTAACATGCTTAAGGGTTAGCTTATAATGTCCTGGACCATTGCATTTCAACTTTTAAATTTTAGCCTAGTAGCATATACAATGGAAATTGTGAATTTGTCTGTTAAACATATGAATTTGTTCAACGGATGTGCATATATTTTGATGAATGATTTGTCAGCCTTGATTAAGGAGCTCTCAAGTCTCATCAATATCCTGAGAGGTGTGGGTTAGGTTCAAACTGTATATTACATATTCTGTGCACAAGTGACTGTTTTTTTATGAATATTAACAACCTTTTAGTTTCAATATTTGCAATTGAGAGCACATCAGATATACCATCAGACACATCTTTTATCACCCCGCTGACATCTTCATGATTATTTGCAGCTATCATGGAAATCGTAATTTATGTGGGCAGCAAATTAATTCTGTGTGCAAAAATAATGCCGGAGGTCCTACGCCATTCTCCCAACCTCCTAATTCTGGTAAATTTTCATTTATTCTTAATTTTATTTTCTATTCAGACACTTCCATTTTATGTCTATCTGTAAGGGGTGAGAAATTGGGAGAGAGCAACCAGCGGAAGAATGATCTTTTTAACTGTGCTGAAGGTTATTTTCTGACATCTGGTGTGTTGGCCAAATTCTGTCTGAAATATGATGTGACAGATTATTTCTTGGTGGCTTACAAGTGACAACCTTTTATTTGCTCTGTGTTTAGTTATTTTTGGATAGAGGGTTTACTTTTATAAAAATGCAATAGTAATTTTCTTAACCTGCAAAGCAATTACATTGTTGGATTATGTACCTTCAATCTTCTTATTATGCGAAATTTATCTGAAACCCAATTCTCTGCAAACTCTTATAGTCTTATTTCAGAATGTGAAATACATTACATTATTTAAAATACTATTACTCAATAAATGCGGCCGGGTTTTTAATCCTGTAATGACCTTTGTTAATTCAAACAGTTCCCCAAATCTATTTTCTTTTTCCTATCTCGCTCAATCTTTTTCTTTTTACCCAATTTGTTTTTGATTCCCTTCATTTGTTGCTTACAATGTTAATAAAATGTATTATTTCTTAATTTTCAGCTCAAGATCAAAATAAGAAAAAATATTCTGGGAGACTGCTTATAAGTGCATCTGCTACTGTGGGTGCTTTGCTTTTGGTTGCACTAATGTGTTTCTGGGGTTGCTTCCTCTACAAGAGACTGGGCAAAAATGACAGTGGAAGCCTCGCAATGGATGTTGGGCCAGGTATGATCCAGTATTTGTGCATAATAGTTCTCCATCTGGTCCATTTAAAGATCATTTTAAGTTAGGTGTGGCTCTTGTTTTCTCTCCAGACTCTACCTTCAGTGAAAATCTTCACAATATTTTATCCTTTCAGGTGCCTCAATTGTAATGTTCCATGGAGATTTGCCATACTCTTCAAAGGATATTATCAGGAAGTTGGAATCCTTGAATGAAGAACATATAATTGGTTCTGGGGGATTTGGGACTGTATACAAGCTTGAAATGGATGATGGGAGTGTATTTGCTTTGAAAAGAATTGTAAAAATTAATGAAGGTTTTGATAGGTTTTTTGAAAGGGAACTTGAAATTCTTGGAAGCATTAAGCACAGACACCTGGTAAATCTGCGAGGATATTGCAATTCTCCAACTTCAAAGCTGTTAATATATGATTTCTTACCAGGAGGTAGCCTAGATGAAGCTCTGCACGGTATGCTACTTTCTCTGCATATACTTTTTGGTCCTTAAATGAGTTTATTATGGTCTGTATAATATATATATATATATATATATATATATATATATATATATATATATATATATATATAACTCTCTTTTTTTAAATCACCCTTGGACCAAAATAACCTTCATAAATTTTTCTTCCTGGAAAAGTGAGCTTATCACAGTATGATTATTCATTTAAATGGTTGGGGAAAGTTCAAACTTATGTTATATTTACAATGGACCTCAAAAAGAGTTTCACTAATTACAGTTAGAGAAGTTCAATGAGCACAGAATTTTTTTTTGAAACATAAAAAGTTATGCTAGGACTTTCTGTGACTACGATTCATTTTCTCTGTCTGCAAAAATTTTATCTTTTGATTTGCAGGGAGGTCTGAGCAATTAGACTGGGATGCACGACTAACAATAATCATGGGAGCTGCAAAAGGGCTAGCTTATTTGCATCATGATTGTTCACCTAGAATCATACATCGTGACATAAAGTCCAGTAACATCTTACTAGATGGGAATTATGAGGCACGGGTATCTGACTTTGGATTGGCCAAATTACTTGAGGATGAGGAGTCCCACATCACTACAATTGTGGCAGGCACATTTGGTTATTTAGCTCCAGGTACAGACCATGAAAATTTCTTCAGAGTTTATATTGGTTTGGAAGTCAATAGTCCTGAAGGTGTTCCTATTAGTAATCTCAATTTTTAATATTGTTACACTTATGCTCTAAACAAATTCAAACTAGTTTGATAATATGATCTTTTATGTTTACTTATTAAAAAAGAAAATATGATTTCTGGCAGCGAATAGGTATTAAATAAAGTGACTGCTTAAGCTTAAATGACTCATTCTTCCTGTGACTTCATTTTTACCCAGTAGCAATAAATCTGGAGCTTGTTTCTTGACTAGTTTCATGATATGTGTGCACAGACACTGCATGCAGTATTATACTAGAACGTCAGACCTGGAAAACATTAAGGGCACATTTACTAAATGGAGATATTCTCCTTTTTTTCTAGAGAAAGGAAAACAAAAATGCTTTTATTTGTACATTTCTCCAATCAGAGAATTGAAAACTTGAGAATTGAAGAGCAGGCAGCTTTTGATGTGGATTCTTAGTATGTGGATTGCACTGCAAGTGTCTTTTGATTCAGTTCATTGGCGATATGTTTCTCTGATCGATATGTATTTGTACTTTGTAGAATACATGCAAAGTGGCCGAGCTACAGAAAAGACTGATGTTTACAGTTTTGGCGTTTTGGTTCTTGAAATATTGAGTGGAAAGCGCCCAACTGATGCATCATTCATTGAGAAGGGTCTAAACATTGTTGGCTGGGTATGCTTCTCTGACAACTGAGCTAATCCAGCACTTTTGATACTTTTAAATGTTATACCAATGATGCACAATTAGATTCTTTCTAATTACCCTAATTGTAGCATATACAGCCCATGTAAACCTACAGCTCTGAGATAATGCCCTCATGTTTTCTTCATTAATGTTTTTGTTTTGCAGTTGAATTTTTTGGTCACGGAGGACAGACCACGGGAGATAGTAGACTCATATTGTGAAGGAGTGCAGACAGAAAGCCTTGATGCACTGCTCTCAATTGCGATACAATGTGTCTCTTCGAACCCAGAGGATCGGCCCACTATGCACAGGGTACTCCAGATACTTGAATCTGAAGTGATGACTCCATGCCCCAGCGACTTCTACGACTCCAACTCTGATTGAAGAACTTATAAAAAAAAAATTGAGGACAAGGTCCTCTTTGAGTGATTTTATTCTGCTTCCTAATGCAACAGAATGCAGAAATAACCACATGGGAGGGGGTATCAGCTCACGATCTGAAATGTGGGATTTCCTACTCCATTTGTTCATTCTTTCTGCAGAGTTATGCCACCCCAATGTCACCCCCCGCACAATCAGAGTGGCTGTTTTGCTGTCATGAAGTTCATCTTGTTTGGTTCTGTTTGAATTCCCCCGAGTGTTCACTTCTGTTTTCTCGCCCTTTCCACCTCTTGCATTTTCTTTCTCGTAGCCTTATTCTTTTTTTTTTTTTTTTTCCCTCTCGTGTAGTGTTGTTAATTTAATTGTATATGAAATGATTGTGTTGATTCGATATTATTATCCGTTGCCAATTAATCCCATTTTGTAAGTATGAGATTACACTTCACATAAGTTACTCCATAGATCGGATTGTAGACACTTTGTGACCACTGCATTATTTTATAATCAGTGAATATGTACACGCATGAATTTAGCCTAAAGTGTAAGCTAGCTAACATTTTTTTTGGAGTGGGATTAGTTCTCATTTATTCAGGGGGTGATTTACTCATTTATTGTAATAGTGGTATTCACGTTTCGAGCAGAAAGTATAATAAAAAATATCTAAGAGGAAAACCTTATATCCAATGCATCTAATAATTCCACATCATTCTTACTAGTAACACAAGCCAAGCCAACTACACATGAACATTATTAACATTGATACGAATGCGCCTAAGGAACAAGAAGGGATGGTCACGACCAAGAAATTAAAAAAAAAAAAAAAAAAAAAAAGCACTCATAAAGAGGCAATTTTCTGATCTCCCTTTGTACAATGAGCAATTTACAAACACAAGCAGAATGGCAAAAATATTGTACTATGTACTGTATTTATCATTTCGAATCCTCTTTACCTAATTTGATTGCTGGGGCTTCGCCTATCTTTTCTACATAAGCTGAGGGAAACCAGCCACATTTACCCTTGCTTTCTCCTTCAGACCATCCAGTAGGAGCCGCCTATGTAAAATCCATGCATCAAACAACCATCAGTTTCTCTTGATGAAGCTTAATTGCATAGGAAAGCAACACAATGCAATGGATGAAAGAAAAGCTAATTTTGATTTGGCAGATGGCGGCACACTAGTAACAGCTATGCAGATAAAGTGGAAGTTGATGGAAAAAGAGTGTTGTTAGTACTTAGTAGTATAGCACACACAAACAGCACAAAGTACCTGCCGAACCACCACATGATCATCAAGTTCAAGGCTTAGCTCACCATCGGCTTGGGCATCAAAAGGGTGTATAACCTGTTGTTAAAGTAGATCGAGGAAAAGGGGTTGAAAATTTTCAGAGGAAAGCAAATTCTCTAACAATAATAGCGTACTTACCTTTGCAACGAAATCATTCCCATTTTTATCGTCATCTCCAAGATGGGAAGAAGATCCATTTGAAGCAGCATCAAGTACCTCTCTTTGTGAAAATGATGATTGTAGTGAAGACTCGTTTGATTGTTCTTCTAGAATCATCTATTACATCAAACGAAAATTTAGAATGCAGAATATAATCTGGTCTTCTTTCCCCTCTTCTTAAATTGTGAAAATACTTCGTACTGACAAGAAAGTACTATCCTTATGCTGTGTAGCATATGTGTACAGACCTCGGAATGTAGCTTTTCCAATGTAGCAACGACATTCCGGTGGTAAGATCTTTCAGCATCCACCTGCAAACTGAAACCAATTTAAGCAACAATAACATGACAAATTTCAACTTGAAAGCATGTCCCCCCTGTACTCTTTTAGGTAACAATAGATACATAACTATGTGTCACAGAATAATGCCAAGCGTGCGATATTTTAGATCCATTCAGTTATTCAAGATCCACGAGTTCACCAAAAAAAAACAACCCAATATTAGACAATAGATCAATGTGTTAATTAGTGACGTAACAAAAGGATCACAGAATGAGTGGAGAAAGCAAAAGTTTCACGCACGCCTTAAAGATAAAATCAACAGGAAATACCATTGTAAGAAGTTTTTGGTAAGTAGTCTGTTGCTGCTCCTCCTCTACAGATAACATGGACGCAATTGCCTCCTTCCCAAGAATCAACATCGAAGATTTAAGGTCAGTCAATTTTGCTTCTGAATTTTTGAGCTTTACTAAACTCTCGGCAGAAGAATCTCTGAACTTAGATTGGCGCCTTATTACTTCGGAAAACTGAAAAGAAGGCAAAGCATTACATCTGTGCAAAATTTATGGCTCCTTAGAATGCATTCTCAGGTACTCAAATCAGCAATACCTGGGCTTCAAGATCCTGGCGCATTCTGTCATAACGATGAGTCAAATGACGAGCATCTTCAAGAGGAGCACCATTAATCATTGCACGTAATGGCTCAGAAACCTACAGTAGAAAATTATTACCAGAATCATTATATGCATGCTAGACTGCAATTTTCACTTATTCTACGAATATCATTATTACATGAAAGCCAACAGAAAACAAAATACGACCTGCTGTCCTAAAATCCCAAGCATAGTTTCTCTTTCATCTTCCATTGCAGCACGTGAAGCACCAAAGTTCAAAGCAGCCCTTGCGATGGGAGAAGCACCACTTTCATTCTCATTCCCATATTTGCAACAATCCTTAGCCAACTTTCTAGCTACATATGAAGTTGAAACTTTGTATACGTGCCATAAAATTGAATCAAACTGATGTAAGGACAAAGATCAAAGCACCTATCTGCATTTCCTTTCGGCTAGTTGAAATATGTGCTTCTATACCACGGGCGATATCCCTTTGAAAATGCTGTGGAACATTGCAAACAATACAAATAAAAGATCTCTAAGCTCAAAGCTTCTCATAAGAGTTACTTGAATTTGAACAATAAAATTTATTTAAGAGAAAGAAAAGGCAGAGCAAAAAACATTGGCTAAGGTTGGTGGATTTACCTTTGCAGCCCTGGTAGATCGGTATAATGTCTCAAGTTGTTGATGAGACTGTAGTTCAGCTTCGTCTACCATTACAGATTCATTGCCCAACTGGCCCAAGTGCCTCATAATCATCTATAAAGAAAAGTAAGACTAAGCTCTAGGGGCATCACAAATTCAAGAATCTCGGTTAATACAAATGTTGCAACAATGCAAAACGTTAGCATGCATGTCTCTAAATAGTAAATACGGTGTAAAAATGTAAAAGTGAGGATTACGAGAAGGGGAACATGATGTTTCTAATCTTCAAGGGAAGCAACTGCCAAACAACTACTTATTCAGAATTTCAATTGTCCATTTCCCCTCAACAAATCTTAGAATGTTATCTCACATAACTCACACAAGTGAAAAATAGTCAGTCAATCAGTATATTATGCACCTAGACTGGCAAAGCTCGGTAAACCCTGCCAACACATCAGTGTGCATACTAAATAAGCATATAGTTCATTCTAAATGAACATGAAGTTCAGTACAAATTAACAGCATTCATGCTCATTTTCAAGTAAAATGACTATGTAGTACAGTCCAAAGTAATAAGGATGCTTATGTAACCAGACAACATTGGAGGACAACACAATACAAGTTGGGCTTATGATAAATTTTGTCATACACAGACAGCACTAAAGTAGGTTCCAGCACTTTGATATCCAGTTCATGAAAAACTATATATATAACAAAAACATGAAAAAAGGAAACAAATAAAGAAAAACTCCATAAACAGTCAGAAATCTTCAATGGGGTCAGATCAAATTTTCAATTGAGGATAAAAATTAAAAATTTTCACCCCAACCCACAAACACTAGTAAAAGAGCAAATTGACAAGGAGAAATTTTCTAAAAAAACATAAGAAAAGTAGGACAGGACAGGAAACAGAATTAAAAATACACACTTGCTGTTGCTTGGCAACTTGCTCCCTTAGTTTACTTGCTTGCTTCTTTAAAGCCTCCATTCTTGATCTTGTCTATCAAACTCTTCACTGTGCATATACCGCCCCCACCACACACACACAATAGATAATTATAGGAACCCAATAAGAAAAAGGGAAGAAGAGAAAATACCCAGCAAAGCTAGCTAGGAAATTGAAAGCACTTTGAAAGTGGGAATCTAGGTTCCTTTTTGTCAGAGGAAAGGTGGAAAATCCCAAGAGAGTAGAGCCAATCTAAAAGGGGATTTGGATCATTGGATGGAAAGGAACAGGTGTCGGTAAAAGGCCACGGCGCTATGGTTGCTCACTTGCTATAGAAAGCCCAGAGACCAAACGAGGAAGGCAAAGCTTAGATTTCGTAAAGACGTGTTTTTGGGACCGGCCACGACAATCCAACATGGTTCAGTATCTATCTGTCCGCCATTTATTACGTTTTGGTCAATTCTACCTCGTTTCGGACCTTCTAAAATGTCCGACGGTGTGATCAATGAAGAAGTGTCATCAAGAACACTTGTATAAGATTTACCTATAATATTGCGGTAAAATTGTGTACAGTTTAGAAACATTAGAATTATCTTCATGGTGGTTGAATTGAAAAATGACTTTATATCAAAAAAAATTATTTTGATAACGACTGGTTAGAGTGTGCATAGTCAATTATGGTGTGTATTTTTTTTTTATTTTTTTTTGTTTTAAATGAAATCATTATTTATAGTTTATCACAATATCACCTATAAATTAATTAAACTGTCTTGATCATCATGTTCATATGGGTAGCAAATGTCACTGCAAATTAGATGACAACTCGTCACAATGGGTAACATCTTGACCACCTAACCTGTTTTGCATTCAAATTATATTGATATTGTACCGTCTAGTTTGTTTCATATACAATTTTACCCTCTAAACGTTTATAAAATTTATCTATAATATTGCAATAAAATTGTGTACAGTTTATAATTATTTCTATGGTGGTTAAATTGAAAAATGACTTTAGTGACTATCAAGAAAATTATCTTGACAAAGACGGGCTAGAATGTGTATAGTCAGTTTTGTACATCTTACTCATAAAAAAATAAAATTATTGCTCATAACTTATCACTCATAAATCAACTGAGTTGTTTGTAACATTAACATGTATGGTGTATCTCTTGGTCACGCTCATAAATTAGATAACAATTCGTCACAATAAACTTCGTTTTTACCATCTAACCTGTCCTGTATTATGTTGTATGATCTAGTTTGTCTTTTACCCATTGAAGTTTAAAAACTGACATTCTTTTTTGCAAGATGTATAAAGTAAAACGACTTAATATATTAGCAATTTATTTTCAATAATACTCTCGTCCCCCTAGTGATTTCAAGAATACCCTTTCACTCACTGCAATAGTAACTTTCTTATAGAAATAGAATCACATCAATAACTTAAGCATAATTCTCCACTTCTACCTCCCTTAATGGAAACCCAATTAAAGAAATCATTTCAAGTAAATAACGAAAACAAAAAGGATAAATGGTGAACATCTCAGAATAGTTTGTTGTTGCCTGCAGAGTGTTCTTCCCTGGAGGTGTTGTTTTCATCATCCATAAACTGCCATCTTATATATATAAATATAAATGTACATATATATTAGTATATGATAGAAACAAATCATCGTCCATGAGCTTCATTATCAGTGAGTTCATCATCAAGGCCAGCAAAATCGATCCTAGCAGAGGCCTGTTTTGCCCACTGGACAATCTTCTCAGCCTCCCTGTTGATCTTCTCCTCTTCCTTCATAGCTTTCTTCAGCATTTTCTCCTGATTCTTCTTGGAAAAAGTGCTCAAATCCGATAGAAACTCAGCATCGCTCTTCCCCCAATCGAATCCTTTACCGATGATAGTGCCCCCCCTGTTCTCTTTCCCCTTCTTCTTCGACACCTTCTTGGGGGAGCACCACATGCACCCAGTTTTCGCCGGCGGGGACGTTGAAAAATCGGGCGAACCCACAGAAAATGAAGATGACCCAGACCCGGATTTCGGCTCAAAATCCGTTTTTCTTTCTGGGTTTTTCTTCGGAGCAGAGAAACCATGATTCTCAGTCTCCAATTTTGGTATGGGAGGGGATGAAGTAACAGCCGAGAAACCCTTCTCGTCGGCTCGATCTTCCTTTTTCCCCGGGAAATCAACGGACTGAGAAGCATTGAAGCTTTTAGAGCTTGGGTTTGAGGGTTTGGGTTTTGTGGCCGGGAAAGTTTTGAGCTTCCGAAAGCGAGCTTCGAGGTGATCGGGGAGGTCGGAGTGGGAAAATCCCGAGCAGTTTATGGCGGCGACTTGCTCGAGAACAGACTGATCCATCGCCTGAGACAGAAGCTCCTCCACCGCCTTTTCATCGTCGCTATCTGAAACAAACGAAAAATCGGCCATGCTTTCGACCTTCACTCTAAACCACTCACAATGCTATACTCAAAAGAAGACAAAGAAACAATTTTTATGGCTTTCCTTTTTCCGCAAGCGGTTGTAAAAGACGATATTCTTGCCACTCTCACTGTAATGGAGACAGATAGTCAACAATGGAGGTGGAAGCTAACGGCTAATTCATGCTTATGGCGTTTTTCCGAATACAGCCGAAAATCAAGGGATTTCAGTGGGCCCACCTTCCCCAAACTGGGCTGCAACTTTCAAATCGGCCCACTGTTTCAGCCCGTTTTTGTGGGCCTTATTCTGGAATTAGAATTTTAATTCACATAAACTATTAGACGTATTATCTTAAGTAAAAATTTTCTCACATGAAATATATGTAATCATCATATATATGATGATAATGTTAGACTCAATTTATCACATAATACTATAATATGCAATAAACAGGATCGTACTAACCTCTAACCGTAGCTCTTGATCAAATGCTTTGGACTGTAGTAGCGGAAGCAGAACACATCTCTTGACGGTAGACCGTCAGCCATATTTGTCTCATACTTAACTCAGAACCCTAGATGGTGTATTGGTGTCTACTGAGCAGTATGAGTACCGTGACTGTATGTGCTATATAATGAATCATCCTGTATCCCATCAATCCAGGTTTATATAGGCACAGAGTCTGATTGGATAACAACTCTTAGTTATTTAGTCCAATCAGATTTCTTAATAAGCCTAATTAACTTGCACCACTTAAATTAAGGCCTTAATATAATATGTGGTATTATATTATTTAGGGAAAAACTCACATTCTCCCACTTGGTGCAAGTATTAGCACAACCCTCATCAAAGAACAAAACACACGAATCATAATGATATGTCCTCTGTTTATAAATCCGAGTAGTATCCATTATGGTCACATGCATTTTAATTCTCCAACTTAGGCCCCTCATGAACAAACCCAATGTTTATTCTCAGTAACTTAAGGGATGTTTCTCAAAATATATTATGTGCACAACTGAAGAGAAGAAACCATCCAGAAAAACTGTATGATCTCTAAAATCCTTAAAAGCATGCCTTAAGTAGAGATCTCTTAATGTTAGCATAATGCTAACTGTATTCCATGACTTCTTTATAACTGAACTTAAACACTACCTCTAACAGTTAAGAGCTCGGAGTTGACACGTCTGTCACTCCCACTCATTGAAATAGCCAAAAGACAGTTAAGTCACAGAAGTATTCAATAACTTAGATAATGAACCAAAACTCTAAGTCTATAAATTTGGAATCTTGTCATACACCATAACTTCCCAAATAATCTCAAGGTCCACTTTAAAAATGAACTGAAACATTATGAGTCTTACTTTCATGTCTTACAAAATTGTTTTGAGCCTTACAAACAAAATGGCCCAAGATCAATTTTGAAGAAACTAGAGACTCTATTAAAGCTAAAGAATAACAGTGCACCACAAGTTAAATGTTTTTATTCTAATAAACTCATTAATATTTGTTACAACATTTTCATAAATATGTTGCACAACCAAATGTTCCATGATTTGAACTTATGAATTTATACGAACAAATACAAGATTTAATACTTGTGGATTATATGGACTTAATATTTGACATACAATCCAATTTGCATTGGAATGTACGTAAACAATAATCAAATCCATAATATTTAGTGGAGCATCTTAATGATCTTTTCTAAATGATCACTCCCACTGTTCTTCAGCAGAATTAAT